>JAFEMH010008002.1:0-67827 GCA_022495995.1 Adenophora triphylla var. japonica | reverse complement strand
CCGAGATGTTGTCATCCGTTGGTACCTTGCATATCTTGACGTCCTCCCTTTCACAGATTTCTCGAATGAGGTGGAAACGTCTCAAAATGTGTTTGGATCGCTGATGTGACCTTGGTTCTTTTGCTTGGGCAATAGCACCATTATTGTCACAGAAAAGCTCTATCGGGTTAGTGATGCTCGGAACGACTTCTAAGTCACTAATGAACTTCTTGATCCTAACCGCCTCCTTAGCCGCATCCGATGCTGCTATGTATTCGCCTTCTGTTGTAGAATCAGCAGTAGTGCTCTGCTTGGAACTCTTCCAACAAAAAGCACCTCCATTTAGCATAAACACAAAACCAGACTGCGATCTATAGTCATCTTTGTCGGTTTGGAAGCTTGCATCTGTGTAACCCTTTACAACCAGATCATCTTCCATTCCTCCAAATACCAAGAATACATCCTTAGTCCTTCTCAAGTACTTAAGGATATTCTTGACAGCTATCCAATGGTTCTCACCAGGATCAGACTGGTATCTACTCGTTGCGCTTAGAGCATACGAGACATCGGGTCTAGTACATAACATGGCATACATGATAGATCCAATTGCCGAAGCATATGGTATATCACTCATCCTCTTTCGCTCATCATTTGTCTTAGGACAATGAGTCTTGCTAAGAGTAATGCCATGTCCCATTGGCAAGTTCCCTCTCTTAGAATTTTCCATGCGGAATCTTCTAAGGACCTTGTCAATGTATGTACTCTGACTCAAACCAATCATCCTTCTTGATCTATCTCTATAGATCTTGATACCAAGGATATAAGCCGCTTCACCCATATCTTTCATTGAGAAACATTTTCCTAACCAGGACTTTACAGTCTCAAGTGCAGGAACATTGTTTCCAATGAGTAAGATGTCATCGACATACAACACCAGAAATAGCACTATGCTTCCACTTATCTTCTTGTATACACAAGGTTCATCTTCGTTTTTGATGAAGCCAAACTCTTTTACTGATTCATCAAAACGTAGATTCCAGCTCCGGGAAGCTTGCTTCAATCCATAAATGGATCTCTGCAACTTACACACTTTGTTAGAATCCTTTGGATCGACAAACCCTTCAGGTTGTATCATGTATACATCCTCAAGTAGGTTTCCGTTAAGAAACTCTTTTTTGACGTCCATTTGCCATATCTCATAGTCGTAATATGCGGCTATGGCAATTAGGATTCTAATAGACTTAAGCATTGCTACGGGCGAAAAGGTTTCATCATAGTCAACGCCATGAATCTGTGTATACCCCTTAGCAACTAGCCTAGCCTTATAAGTATGTACCTTCCCATCCATGTCGGTTTTCTTTTTGAAAACCCACTTGCACCCTATGGTTTTTACACCTTCGGGTGGATCAATCAAGTTCCAAACTTGATTATCGTACATGGATTTGATTTTGGATTCCATGGCTCCTAGCCACTTATCCGAATCAGGAGTGGACATCGCCTCTTGATAGGAAGTAGGTTCATCATTCTCAATGATTTCTACTTCATTACTTTCCGTCATGAGAAATCCATATCTCTCAGGTTCGGATCGTATCCTATCCGATCTGCGAAGAACTTGTGTATCTTGAACCGGTTCCACAACAGCTTGTGAATTTGGTTCCGTCTCTACCATTGGCTCTATGTCATTTTCAGGTTCTTAAATTTCTTCAAGATCAATTTTACTCCCACTAGTTTCTTTAGAGAGAAATTCTTTCTCTAGAAAGACACCGTGTCGAGCAACAAACACTTTGTTCTCGGATCGGTTGTAAAATTGATATCCTTTCGTTTCCTTAGGATAACCAACGAAAATACATTTATCAGATCTAGGTGCAAGTTTATGTTCAGAAACCAATTTCTTTACATAAGCCTCACATCCCCAAATCTTCATGAAAGATAAGCTAGGCTTTCTTCCATGCCACATCTCATGTGGGGTTTTAGGAGCTGATTTAGTAGGGACCTTATTAAGTGTGAAAGCGGCTGTTTCCAGTGCATGTCCCCAAAAGGAAATAGGAAGGTTAACTTGACTCATCATCGATCGAACCATATCTAATAGGGTTCGATTTCTCCTTTCGGACACACCATTCCATTGTGGTGTTCCGGGTGGAGTAAGTTCTGAAACAATTCCACAACTTTTAAGATGATCGTCAAATTCTTGGCTCAAATATTCACCACCTCGATCGGATCGAAGTGTTTTAATAGTTTTGCCAAGTTGATTTTGTACTTCACTTTGAAATATTCTAAATATCTCAAATGCTTCACTTTTGTACTTCATCAGATAGACATAGCCATATCTTGATAAGTCATCAGTGAACGTTATGAAGTTCCGAAATCCTCCCCTAGCAATGATATTCATTGGTCCACATACATCAGTATGTACGAGAGCCAACAAATCACTAGCCCTTTCACTACTCTTAGTAAAATGTGCTTTAGTCATCTTGCCCAATAAACAAGACTCGCAAACATCATATGATTCATAATCATATGAGTCTAAATATCCATCTTTATGGAGTTTAGAGATGCGTTTCTCGTTTATGTGACCAAGACGGCAATGCCATTTATATGTGTCATTCACATTATTTGGTTTGGATTTCTTATTTACATGATAGACATTATCAACATTATTTTCAACATCCAAGACATAAAGGCCATTAAAAGAATGAGCAACACAATAAAGCATGTCATTCAAATAAATTGAAAATTTCTTATTCGCAATAAGAAAATTGTAACCCTTACTGTCTAAACATGAAATTGAAATAATGTTTCTACTCAAATCCGGAACATAATAACAGTTATTCAAAACTAAAATTAATCCGCTAGGTAAAGTAACTTCGTAAGTCCCTACGGTCAATGCAGCAACTCTTGCTCCATTTCCAACCCGTAGATCTACTTCACCCTCTTTGAGCAACCTTCTATTCTTTAGTCCCTGCACATTTAGGCAAATGTGAGATCCACATCCGGTATCTAATACCCAAGAACTAGAGGTAGAAAGTAAAATATCTATCATATAGATACCTGAAGTCATGGCAATCTCATTGCCCTTCTTCTTCAGTCCTTCCTGATAAAGCTTGCAGTTACGCCTCCAATGCCCAGTTTCCTTGCAATGGTAGCATACCGCATCCTTTTGGGATTTGGGTTTAGGCTTCTCAGCAATGGCAACCTTTGCCTCCGGTTTAGCAACTTTTGCTTTACCCTTGTCCATCAACACTTGATTGGTTTTCTTGGTAATATTGTTCTCCGCATTCTTTAGCATCCCATGCAATTCAGACAGAGATTTATTCATCCCATTCATGTTATAATTCAGAACAAACTGATTATAACTTTCAGGGAGTGAATGCAATATCATATCCGTAGCCAGCTCTAACTGGATAGGATATCCAAGCCTCTCAAGGTGTTCGAGGTGACCCTTCATTTTCAACACATGAGGCCCAACAGGTTGTCCTTCAATCATCTTGTATGAATGAAGAGCCTTCATAGTGTCAAACCTTTCCTGACGTGCTTGCAACTGTAACATTTCCTTCAAATGATTTCCCAAATCATAGGCTTCCATGTGTACAAGTGAAATTACCCGGATCCGAGAAAGGCCTCGCGGCCCCGGCATCTGGCATCTTTCGCGTTGGAGGTGTCTCGCCGTTTGTTTTCGCATTTGTAGAGTCGCCACGCCGTTTTTATTAAGCCCAAAACATTGAAAAAGGGCATCAGTTTAAAGATAATTTTAAACCGTTTTTGTGTGATGAGATTTTGAGTTCGGAGGTCAGATGACTCCCCGGGAAGAGAATATTAGAATATTAGAGCTCACCCGAGTAGCCTCGTAAAATGAGTCTTTCGGATACCCCTAATATCCTTTAAATGTTGTGTGTGTGTGTGTGTGCTTTTAAAAATGCATGCTGTGTCGGATGTCTACATTGTATGCTATGTATGGAAATGTATTGAAATAATATAGGAAGGAAGCCTTACCAATGTTGGTTCGTGTCTGTCTTCCGCTGGGGAATGGTGTTTGAGGTCGGAGTAGCGTTCCGGTACGGATCGGGGTTGCTTCGGGAGGGACCGGTTGTACGCGGACGGGATTTCGGCGTGAGTTGAGGTTGTAAGGCTGCGTTCGGGCGAGAGGTTTGGCGTGCGTGGGGATCGTCGGGATCACTCGGGCGAGAGGTTCGGCGTGCGTTGTGGTGGCGAGTCACTCGGGCGAGTTTCGGCGTGGTTTGGGATCGTCGGTTTGACTCGGAAAGAGCCGGGACACCGTGGAAAGACCAGGCAAGGCCTCGGAGTACCACGAGGGGCCTCGAGTACCTCGAGAGTGCCTCGGGAGGCGGCGCGGGAGGCGTCTCGGGAGCGCTCGGGGAGGCTTCGGGCACCACAAGGGAGCTCGGAAGGCCTCGGAAGGATCCGAAAGGGGCCGGGAGTGCCTCGAGAGGACTTAGAGGGGAGCAGAAGGCTAAGGGAGGAAGAGAGAAGAGGGAGGTGTGTCCGAGAAAATGAGGAGGGGGAGCCCTCTATTTATAGTAAAAATTTCGGAGCAAAGAGGTCCGTACGGACCTTCTTGGTTATCAGAATTTTGGATTTCCTCGATTTGAGGGAATGCAATGATGGTGAATATTACGGAATGATGGTGTCCCCTCGAGCAATAAGGTCCGTACGGACCATCTTGCATGCAAAGAGGTCCGTACGGACCAACTTTGCAGGGGAGTAATCATTTCTTCCGAGATTTGAGGGAATATTGTGGACTTTAATGGGATTTGGTAATCATTGACACAAAGAGGTCCGTACGGACCTTAATTGCTTTCGATTTCTGAAAATTCCCAAAAGGTCCTTTTGTCCCTTTTTATCCCGGGAAGGCTCCTCCCTTGGTTTGGTTGGGGAGTTTGAGAGGGTTTTGAGAGGGTTTTGAGTGAGAGAGGTCTACGAGGCTGCGTGGATGAGTCTGCGGTGTTTCCCGTGTGTTTGAAAGGGGGTGATCCAGTTGGGGTACTTACGAAGCCCCTCGACGACGTCACTTATGAAAGAAGTGGGGTCGCCGATAAGATAAGGGTCCTAATCTGGATCGCGTGTTGGGAGAGGAAGTGACCGTGAGGGTCAATGTGAGGACGTGGTGGTGTCCTTTTTGTGTGACCGTTTAGGTCAATAGGCTGGACCCTGTGATAGGATTCCTACGTATCCCTGGCGGGAATCAAGCCTGGTCGTAGTTCGGGTGTGGGGTGAGTGTTTTGTGAATGCGGGCGTGGTGGTGCCTGAAGTGTTGTGTGACCGCCGAGGTCGGTGGTAAGGACGTGGTGGTGTCTGGGTGACCGCATAGGTCGATGGGAAGGACGTGGTGGTGTCCTAGGTGACCGTATGGGTCGATGCGGCCGGACCCTGTGATAGGATTCCTACGTATCCTGGCGGGAATCAAGCACGGTCGTAGTTCGAGAGGTCGTGAATTTGTGGGTGCATGTGGGCGTGGTGGTGCCTGAAGTGTTGTGTGACCGCCGAGGTCGGTGGTAGGGACGTGGTGGTGTCTGAGATGTGGTGACCGCCGAGGGTCAATTGTGAGGGCGTGGTGGCGTCTAAGATGTAGTGACCGCCGAGTCAATTGTGAGGACGTGGTGGTGTCACGGGATGGAAATTTTACGATTTTCCTAATCGGGTGGTTTAAGGCCTTAGGGCCGGAGATAGAGTGAGGACACAGAATCGTCATCGGTTGCGGTTGGTGCCTTGTTTGGAGGACTTTGAATCGTCAAATGCGGCGGCGGTTGGTGCCATTTGGAGGACTTTGAATCGTCATCGACGGCGGTTGGTGCCACGCTGGAGGACTTTGAATCGTCATCTGGCGGCGGTTGGTGCCACGCTGGAGGACTTTGAATCGTCTTCTGGCGGCTGTTGATGTTATGCGCGAGGACTTTGAATCGTCTTCTAGCCGCAGTTGTGGATGTAATGCGCGAGGACTTTGAATCGTCTTCTAGTCGCAGTTTGATGTGGTGCGCGAGGACTTTGAATCGTCTTCTAGCCGCAGTTGTGGATGTAATGCGCGAGGACTTTGAATCGTCTTCTAGCCGCAGTTGATGTAATGCGCGAGGACTTTGAATCGTCTTCTAGCCGCGATTGTGGATGTAATGCGCGAGGACTTTGAATCGTCTTCTAGCCTTGATTGGGGATGTAATGCGCGAGGACTTTGAATCGTCTTCTAGCCGCGATTTGATGTAATGCGCGAGGACTTTGAATCGTCTTCTAGCCGCATTTGTGGATGTAATGCGCGAGGACTTTGAATCGTCTTCTAGCCGCAGTTTGATGTAATGCGCGAGGACTTTGAATCGTCTTCTAGCCGCATTTGTGGAGGCATAATTTGCCTTGTGCTTGAGAGGCGTAGATGCCTTTGTGTTTTGCATGTTGATGTAGAAGGTTGGACTTACGATGACTGCCGGTGCTTGAGTGCCGTTGAAGTGGGCGAGATTCGGGCTTACATGTCATGCCGTGCTAGTGCTTGCCGTTGAAGTGGGCAAGGATGACGGTCGGTGATTGCTTCACCATTTGGCGTTTTGGAGCGCTTCGTGCCTTGGAACTTGTACTCGGAGGTGTTGGCTCCTTCTTGTGCTTGTTTTGCCGTTGAGTGGGCAAGGACGATGGCGGTCTTTGAGGATATGCGATCTGTATGACTTCCACTTTCGACTTGTTGGGAGGAGCTCGGGCTTACTTTGATGGCCGGTGCTTGCGTTGCCGTTGAAGTGGGAGAAGTTCGGGCTTACATCGGCCCGGTGCTTGAATTGCTGAGGATGCATGACCTTGTAGGGGCCCTTTTACATTGGGGAGATGACTTCGGACCTCCTTTGAGGGCCAGTGGTTGAGTTGTCGTTGAGCGTTTGGAGGCGTCTTGTGCCTTGATATTCGTGCTGGGAGGTGTTGGCTCCTTCTTGAATTGCCGTTGAGCGGGCGTTGGTTGAATTGCCGTTGAGCGTTTGAAGGCGTCTTGTGCCTTGATATTCGTGCTGGGAGGTGTTGGCTCCTTCTTGAATTTCAGTCGGGCATTTTGGAGGCGTCTCGTGCCTTGATATTCGTACTGGGAGGTGTTGGCTCCTTCTTGAGTCGCCGTTGAGTGGGCGAGGACCGGTCTTATGTTGACGGTCGGGGATTGAATTGCCGTTGAAGTGGGTGAGGACCGGTCTTACACTGACGGCCGGTGGTTGAATTGCCGTTGAAGTGTAGCGAGGACCGGTCTTACGGCGGCCGGGGATTGAATTGCCGTTGAAGTGGGCGAGGACCGGTCTTACGTTGATGGCCGGTGGTTGAATTGCCGTTGAAGTGGGCGAGGTCCGGTCTTACGCTGATGGCCGGTGATTGAATTGAAGGGTTAGGGACCATTCTGCACTTGGATTTGCTGGAAAAGGCCTTAGGACAGCCAGGGGCAAAGATTATAAGGGCAGGAAAGTAAGAAAGAGAGAAAGAGAGAAAATCCTCCATTGTTAACCAAAATCAAAAATTTTTTGCTTGAATTGCTTGCCATGGCTGAAGGATCTCGAAGGAGTCGTCGTCAACGCAGTCAAGAGGTGGTCGAGCAACGGATGGAGCTTCAAAGAAATTGGATCTCGTTCGTTCCATCTTCGAAGAACCCGGATGTTTTGTATCCGAATCCGGAGGTGCGCAATCGTCGATCTATGAACGTCGGGGAGGTAAGAAATCCGTTCCGTTTTGATTCCCTGCTCAAATTTTTGAATGCTAGAACTAGGTTTTAGTTTTTCGCATTTTTGAATTTTTTTGTTATTTTTTGTGCCTTTTTGTGAAATTCTTGATGAATTGTTGAAAATGGACATGTAAAAATTGTGGGTATGTGTATTTTGTGCAGAAATGTGTAGATTAGCTCTTATTTGTGAAAATAAAGTGCCTATCTAGTGAATTGCATGCTTTGGTGTTTTGTACCTAATGCTATTTATGTATGTACATCATGAGAAAGTTTGTCGTGTAGTGACAAATTTTGTGAAAAAATGTGACATGTGTCGTGTTTTGTGACGGGTTATATGTGAAAGTGTGTGCCGTGTAGGGACGGATTTTTTTTTTTTTTTGTTATGCATATGTGTCGTGCCGTGTTTTTGGGTGACGGACTCTGTGGGGAAAATATGTGCAATATGTGCTGTGTTGGGACGGATTTTCTTTTTGAAAATGTGTCGTGTAGGGTTTAATCCCCCCCCTTTTTTTCTTTTGAGAAAATGTGTACAGTGTGTGCCGTGTTTTGTGACGGACTGCATGGGAAAAATTATATGCATGATATATGTGAAAATTATGTGCATTGTGTGCCGTGTTTTGTGACGGGTTACATGGAAAAATTGTATGTGAAAATTATGTGCAATATGTGCCGTGTTTTGTGACGGGTTATATGTGCCTTTATATTAAATCTTGTGATTGACGTACCTTTCTTTGTGTTTACTGCGGGATGCGGGGCTTATGGCCGGGAAGGCCAAGAGGATGAAGACTCGGGGATCGCTCGAGAGTACATTTGTGGAAACTATGGCGGCGGATGCCCGATATTTCCGTGGACGGTAGGCCGAGTCCCGGAGGCTGGTTTATGCTTCGGCCTAGGTGTGTTCGTTGAGAACACAGGCTGGAGTGTCGACACGAGGAAGAACAAGAGCGTCTTCCTTGGCCTTTCAGTGCGGTGGGATACCACCCACACCTTCCATCGAGGCCGGGGAGGTGACGGTGACGCCTCTGACTTTCTTTGCTATTGCAGGGCTCTCCTTGAAGGGGAGCTGTGAGGTGGAGAGACATGATAGGCGATGATGTGTTGGCCAGAGCTGCGGGCTTTGAGCCTCGTCCTCGCGAGGGCACAGGGATCTTTGTACGGCGGCGTGGAGATGAGGATCACGGCCAGTATTGGGGCCTACATCCGGGGTACCGGCCGGTGACAGCGGAGCGGCTTGAGCGCGCTCCTTCTTGTGGTATGCCTTTGTCAGAGACTCTGTTCTCGAACCACGCGACCCGCGGCTCCCTTCGCTTTGTTGGAGAGCTTGATTGACTGGATAGGGTCGTGATATTGCTTGGGGCGAGCGAGCTTGGGCGAGCTCTACTTCTCCTTGGACCGGTTTAGCGGGGTGTGGCAGTTCGTTGGCTTTGTTTTGACTTTGCTTTGGAGGTATGAGTTTATTCTTTGTCTTTTGATTTAGCAACTTGTCATTTCTCCATTGTCTTTTACTGCACTGAGCCTTCTCTGTTTTTGTCACGAGGTGTGGTTTTATGAGGTTTTCCGGTGCTTCCGTGGGATAGAGATCACAGGGTACATTCTTTGCGTACCTGCTATCTTTGGGATGGGCTCGTACGGCGAGGAAGAGGAGGACCGGCGGGGGAAGCTCACCATTGCCTACGGGGATGTGCGGGAGCGTACGGAGCGAGATAGCCGTGAGGGTTTGTCTTGTTCCCGTGGACTCGGTATGAGGAGATGAGTTTGAGGGGGCTCAGGAGGTGACAGCGCGGCGGAAGATCTTTGCGGGGCTTGACTTGTGATGTCATGTATGCGGGAGAGCGGGTCTTACGGCGGCATGGCCCGGTGTGCTTCCGTGGCTCAGGGGACCCTCCCTTTGGGATGCTTGACTCCGGGATATGGATGTGCTTGACTTCGAGAGGTACCTTGGCGGTGTCGGTCTTAGAGGAGTTCATTTTATACGGAGAGGAGTACGGGGCCTTCGTGAGGAGGAAGGCGAGGGCAGGAGCGCGAGTCTTTGGCGCGGGGAGAGAGGGCGCCGCGGGCTCCCGAGAGGTTCCGATGCCGGGACCGGATTTCACGTACGTCCGCGGGGACGGATCGAGAGGAGAATTATGCAGCCACCGTTCCGGAGCGAGCTCTGCTTGCATCTGAGTGGATCCGACGAGATCGGTGAGTGTCTTGACTCTTTTCCATCTTGGCATCTTTTACGCATTTTCTCTTTTTGTTGTTGAGTATAAGCGCATTTGATGAGCGTTTCCTTGGCTTCTTGTTGGTGCGGAGTCCGGGGAGAGCCTATGATATGCTTGACTCGCCGTTACGTGGCGTGCGTTCCTTCGCTAAGAAGATGGCGTCGAAGATGTCTGCGGTCTTCGCGTCGTGTGCCGGCGTACGAGCCTATGCCTTCGAGGCATTACGTGGGCGTTCCTCCGCCTAGAGTCGAGCCGGGCCGCAGCGAGAGGGGCCTTTGAGGGCGGCATAGCATGGATGCGGGGCGTCTTCGGGAGGCTGCGGGGCCTTCGAGGAGCAGCCCTTTTATCGGTTCATGCCTCCGCACGGCGCACGGGGTGAGGGTTCCTCGAGCCTTCTTTCTTTGATCCTTTCGCCGGATTTGATCCTTCGAGTACTTTTCGTGGGAGCCTCGGCGGGTGCTCGGTATTCGGCAGACGAGGATGTGACGGGCGAGTTATTGGGATGCCCGACTTCTCTTTGGAGGATCTTGGCGAGGATGATGATGCTTGAGGATTCGATTAGGATTCATTTGCTTTCCCTCTTTTCATATCCCTCTTTTTTTTGTTTAGCAACGAGACATTTATGGGTACTGTAATAAAACACTTGTATTTGCATGGCAAATGACATTTTATTCTAAGATGTATTGTCATTTTTGTGATTCAGGATTTGTCCTAGAAATGGTTGCTATTATTATTTTTATTTTGTGCATGCCACGTGGTGAGAGTGCATTTGTGGGTAGTGTATGTTTGCTTAGGGGAATGGCTTTGGCCGAGTGTTTGGGCGGTTTGGAGCAAGGTTTCTTGAGGACGGTGGCTTTATGCTTGTTTCTTTGAGGAAATGGGTTGTTTGCAAGGAGGTCCGTACGGACATACTTAGCATGCAAAAAGAGGTCGTACGGACCAACCTTGCTTTGGGAAGGACATAAATGCTTTCCGGTGTCGGTTCTTTTTCATTTCCCCATTTGCGGCCATTTTCGAGCTTTCTTCCCTATTTTCTCTAGGAACCTCCATTTTTGCCATGGATTCTTCGTACGTCCCTAGAATTTTGCCGAGGCTTTCGCGGGAGAGGCAAGCACACTTCCTTGAGCGGTTGAAAACGTGGATGCGGCGCCGTATGAGGCATCGAGAGACGGGCTTTCGAGGTAAGGTTTCGTCTTTGCTCGGTTTGGTCTTTTAAGGAGTTGGTTCTGATTGGGATTTGTTGCGGGCGGCCGCGAAGTTACAGGATGTTAGGAGGCACGTGTCTTGTTTCTCCTACAATGAAATGGTGCCCACTTTTGAGGATTTTCGGGCTTTGATTGGAGGGCCGGAGGTGGAGGCCATCTCGCTTCCTTTGGTTGGTGGTCTTCTTTGTGAGCGTGAAGCTTGCGAGACTTTCTTCATACTTCGTTGGAAGAAGTGCGGGGCATGATCCTTGATTCGGGTCATATCGACATTTACGAACTGCGGAGCGGTTCATGGTTGATGATGAGTGTGACGTCTCTTGGGATGTATTTGCCTTGTGCGTGATGGCGGCAGCTTTTACAGTCGGTTCCTTGGCATTTGTGATGGCGCTTTGCTAGATGTGGTAGGGCGCTGCGAGTGGAGAGGATATTGTCCGTTGGTCTTTGGGGAGACTCTTCATGGTATCGATCGTCTGCGGCAGGGATCGTTTTATGAGAGGAAGCCGCTTTTCTCACCTTGTGGCTGCGAGAGAGACTTCGAGGCCATGCCAGAGGCTCAGACGTCGTTTAGCCCGTGGTCATTTGCTCGGCGACCTCTTGTGTTGGATATGGATCGATCACGCTGGGAGAGATGGATGGCACGGCTTAGTACGCATCGGATCCGGCTGGTGGGTTCCTTGGAGGATTGAGACCGGGAGGATCTTGCGGGGAAGGGTCCTACGTTGTCGAGTTCCGGGTTTGTCTTGGTCCTCCTTCTATATTCCGTCGCTTGTTTCCCGGCGGTTTGGGATGAAGCGGGAGCCTTTGTTGGGTGCAGGATGACCTTGCTGCTGCGGAGGTAGTTCCTCTTTGTATGGCGGCTCCAGGTGCCTTCTTGTATTGTACGAGGGTATGGAAGTATTCCGCTTTTCCTCTGTGGTACTCCTTAGATGTCGGGAGCGTTGTGTTGACGACTCGGTATCGGCGGCACAGTATGGCGGCGTGTTGGGCGATCCCAGTGGTCTTGGAAGCGGGCGTGTAGCGATTACGGGACCGGTTGCCGTAGTAGCTATTGCCTTAGGAGTGCCGAAGCACAGTCGACCCTTTGGATGTGACGGGAGACACTTTGTTTGACTACGAGACTAGAGTTGACCGGCCCGACGGGGGAGAGGTCCTCTTTACGGGACTCGCGGGGAGGAGATCCGAGCGAAGCACGGGCGAATGAAGCCACGAGCTCTTGGATTGTTTGACTCTACGGGGAGGACCCCGGATCTCGGGCGAGAGACGCGGGGAGTTGGTTCACGTGGAGCGAAAAGAAGACTTCGCATGGGGACGAGGGAAGAAAGGGAAGAATGGCGAGGGGACAAGCGCGAGATGGCGCGGAATGACCTCCTAGAGTATCCATTCATTGCATTGCAAACACATTATTAGTTAAATGTATTAAAATTTGTCTTTTAGCATGTTGTGAACTTGAGAGTAGACCGTGCTTGAACTCATCAAGAAATGTTGTAACCGTTAGTGATTTGTGATTTACTTTTAAAGCTTTGTCGAGACGCAAGATCTTTTGTTTGCCTTTGCTTACATTTGTGCACTTTGTCGGCGTCCATCTTTGGACTTTTACATTGCATTTGCGGGCTGAAGCGATGCAGGCCATGAGCGGCAATCCCCTTTGTTTGAGGCCTTGTGCTTGGGCGAGAGGTTGAATGCTCCACTTGACAAGTCGTTCGACGGTCTTATTTTTGTAGCTTCCTTGCCGCTTGTTGGCGTCGGGCTCTTGACCTCAATTTCGCGGCTTCTGCTTTGAGCTTCTTTTGTTTTTTTTTTTTTGTGAGCCCTTGCTCGAGCTCTTTTTTTATTTTTTGTGAGCCCTTGCTCGAGCTCTCTTTTTTTTTTTTTTTTTGAAGCGCGTGAGGCGAAGACGAAGCCCTGGCTTGGAAACGACGAGTCGGTCGTTTGATCTTTGAGTGACCCTCGGATGTCCTTTGATGTTGCCGCCGTCGTTTGACTTGGTCAAGGTGGCTAGCTGGGGCGTGTTCTTGAAAAGTGCGGAGCTTGATGGAGGTCTTGATTGACATTCAAACTTTTGAATTTTTGTGTATTTTTAGACCAGGACCAATTAAGGTTGCCTACGTTCCCCGGACTAGAGGGCTCGGTGCTGCGTAGTTCGACACTACATGGAGTGCCAAGAGATGCCTGTTGTTCTTCTTGGCGAAGTATCTGCGAAGTTTGCTTCCGTTGGCCCGGATTCATGAAGGGATTGCCGTCTAGGTACAGTAGCTTCATAGGCGCCTCAGGAGAAGATCTTTTGAACCACGAAAGGGCCGATCCATGTGGGTTCCCATTTTCCCAGTGGGTTGGTTCGAGTGGGAGGCTTTCTTTGAGTACAAGGTCACCTTCTACGATGTCTCGGGATTTGACTTTCTTGTCGAAAGCTCTAGCCATCTGCTTTGATAGGCTCGGACGTGTTCCATGGCCTTTAGTCGTCGCTCGTCTAGCGAGCCAATTCGTCAATGTCGGCCGGAGCCATTCGACTTCGTTGATGTCGTTTTCCAGGCGGCACTCGGAGTGAGGGAATTTCTAGCTCGATGGGAAGGGCTGCTTCCATCCCGTAGGTCGGGAGCAAATGGGGTTTCTCCCGTGGGTACATTCGGCGATGTGCGGTAGCCCCAAAGTGCAAGGTGCGGCTTCTCGGGCCAATCTCGTCCTCGGGTGGTCATTTTTCGGATGATCCGTTCGAGGTTTTGTTTCTTTGCTTCCACGGCGCCGTTTGTTTGTGGCCGGTAGGGAGAAGATTTGTGGCGTGTGATCTTGAATTCGGCCCGGCCCGATCTGTCAAATTCCCCTTCGAAGTGTGAGCCGTTGTCGATATGACCTCATTTGGGATGCCGTATCGGCGAGATGATGTTTTCTTTGAGGAAATGCGCGACCTTCTTGGAGGTGAGTACCTTGTAGGACTTGGCTTCGACCCATTTGGTGAAGTAGTCGATGGCTACTAAGATGAACTTCGTGACCGTTCTTTGCCTGGCGGAGCGATTTTCCCGATGACGTCAATTCCCCAAGTGGCAAAGGGCCAAGGTGTAGTCATGCGGTAGAGATCGTGGGGAGGTAGATGATTGAGGTTGGAGAACCGTTGGCACTTGTCGCGGCTTCGGACAAAGTGGATGCAATGCACTCCATGGAGATCCGTAGTAGCCCATCCTGAGAATGATTTGCATCGGGGCTCTGGCGTTCATGTGGGGACCGCAAGCCCCATTGTGGACTTTGCTCATGAACTTGTTTGCTTCTTCTTGGGCGATGCGGCGTAGGAGTGGCCCGTGGTAGCGTTTCTTGTATAGCCTATCCCAGAGGATGACGAAGTGAGAGGCGAGGCGTTTTAGGGCCATGATGCTCTTGGTTTTGATCCCTTACGTGTGTGGGTCTTCCTTGTTCATGGAGGTGGTTTCCCCGCTCTTGAGGTATTGGAAGATCTGGTTATACCATGGCTCATTGACGGGCTTAGGTTACGGTTCGATCTCACAACGGTAGGCGGGAATTTCCTTTCGTCAGACTTTGAAGGGTTTGATTGCTTTTCCTTCGGGGATTTCCACAAGGGAAGCCAAGGTGGCTAAGGCATCCATGAAACTGTTTCGGTCTCTTGGCAAGTAGTGGAAGGTGACCTCTTCGAATTGTGTGATGAGGTCCTCTATGCGGGCATGGTATTTTTGCAAGCCGGGTCTATGGTTTTCCACTTGTTGGAGACTTGGTTGATGATCAAAGGTGAGTCCCCATAAACTTCGAGTTTACGGACATTCCTCTCGAGTGCGGCTTGTAGTCCGGCGGCGCGAGCTTCATATTCGGCGGCATTGTTGGTTACCTCGAAATTGAGCTTTATAGCAATTGGGGTGTGCTCGTCCTTGGGATCCACCAGAGCATACCGATGCCGTTTCCCTTTTGGTTGGCCGCTCCGTCGAAGAACGGTTGCCATCGGTTTTCGCCTTCGATTGCGAAAGATTCCCTCGTGCTGAAATTGTGGTTCGGGGCCTCGAGCCTCGTCGGTTGGGAAATCGGCCGGTTGTTCGGCCATGGCCCGTCCCTTGATTGACTTTTGGTTTACGTACTTGATGTCAAATTCCGCTAGGAAGAAAGACCATTTGGCGAGCCTCATTGACGAGAGATGGTTTGTCGAAGAGGTACTTGGCCCAGGTCCATTTTGGAAACCAAGTGTATCTGTGTGCGGCTGCATGTAGTGCCGTAGTTTCCCGACAACCCATACAGAGCTGCGCGAGTTTTCTCGAGGGTGAGTAATTGAGTTATTGCCTTGAAACTTTCGGCGACGAAGTAGATGGCGTTTTCGACCCGTGACTCCTTCTTTTCTTGACAGAGCATGGCTCCAGCTGCGGTGTCGGTCACGGTTAGGTATAGCAACGGTGGCTTTTCCTCGTGGGGAGGACGAGAGAATCGGAGGACTCACAAGGTATGCTTTTATTTTTCAAAGGCATCTTGGCATTCGAGTTCCATTCGATGTCGGCGTTCTTCTTCATCGGCTTGAAAGATTGGCTCGCACATAGAGGTCAATTGGTTGACGAGCGGGCGATATATTGCGGGCGGCCCATGAAGCTTTTCACCTGCATGCGAGTTTGCGGTGGTCTCATTTCGATGATAGCCTTGATCTTTTGAGGATCCACCTCGATGCCTCTCTCGGTGACCATGTATCCCAAAACCTTGCCTCGGCTAACCCCAAATGTGCATTTGGCGGGGTTAAGCCTCATTGAGTGTTTTCGGAGCGATTGAAGAATTTTCTCGGAGTGCGCGTGAGGTGTTGTCCGTCGATCCTTTTGAGTGAACGATCATGTCATCGACGTACACTTCGATCTCTTTGTGGATCATATCGTGGAAGAGGGCGGTTCTTTGCCCGTTGGTAGGTAGCCCAGCGTTCTTTAGTCCGAAACGGCATTGCGTGTAGTGATAGGTTCCCCAGGGGTTGTGAAAATTGTCTTTTCTTGGTCTTCTTCGGCCATCTTGATCGATTATGTAGCAGGCAAAACCGTCCCACGAAGGACTTGACTTCGAAATTGGCTGTAGTGTCTACCAACATGTCGATGTTGGGTAGTGGAAAATCGTCCTTGGGACTTGCTTTGTTGAGATCTCGGAAGTCCACGCAACGGCGTACTTTTCCATTGGCCTTGGTGACCGTGACGATATTGGAGAGCCATGTGGGGTACTCGATCACCACGATGAAGCCGACGCGAAGCATTTTTTCGATCTCCTCTTTGACTTGTAAAGACCATTCGGCTTGATTCGGCGTAGCTTTTGCTTGATGGGCTTAGCCTCGGGATTGAGGGGATCCGGTGCTCTACAATGTTAGGATCTAATCCGGGCATGTCTCGGTAAGACCAAGCGAACACGTCCACGAACTCTTTGAGCGGTGCGGTCAATGCGTCTTGCTCTGTGCCGGTGAAGAAACTTCCGATTTGCGTCTCTTTTGGCTCTTCGGCGGTTCCCAAATTCACTTTGGTTTAAAACCTCCTCGGCGGCTTGGGCCCGGTTTTCTCTCGTTTGACAAACATGCTTAAAGATGTGCTTAATGTATTGTTCATTTAATGTGTACGCTTCTTTATCAAGTGAATCGTTATTAGCTTGTTTGTGTGTTAGCTAATTTATCGGTTGTTAAAGATGCAATGAGAGGATACTCGGAAAGATCGAAGCATTCATTAAGAGCATACGGGAATACATTATTGGCAATGAGTTCGTAATCTTACGGCGTGAGGCCATCGGATGACTCGAGAGACTCAAATTCAAAGCTAATGGACTCGGGATGAGTTTTGACACTAGACTCTAGGACTCGAGGGTCGAGACCAAGTTGTTCGATCATGTCCTTTTTCTTTGGCGGTGGAGTCCGGAGAAGGTGGCCCGGTTATTGAGTGGCCATGAGCTTGATAGGAGATGGGGCTTGAAAGGCTTTATGTCACCGTTCCCGATCATTGCTATCACGAGTTATCGAAACAAAATCGATTAGATGCCAGGCATCTCGATTTCTTCTTTGAAGAAGCGAGGTGTAGCGGTGGTTCGTCCCAAGCATCGTCTGCGGAGTCTCTTGCTTTGGTCTTGGGCATTACTAGCTCGAATGCGAGACTCGTCCCGCTTGTTGAAGGCGGGAGTGTTGACGAGAGAGTTTTCGAATTCTTCCGCCAAAGAGGGGTTTTCCCGAACCAAAATTCATTGTGAATAGTGGTGGTTGTGGATCCGGCGGGGGCGGTGTGTCGAGGAATGCTCTTCGGACGGGATTTGGCTTGAGGCCTGCGAATCTTGCCGGGTTACTGCTGGAGCTTGTCCATGGTTGTCGGCCGGCTTTGTTTGGCGGCGATCGGCTCTGTTCCCTTTTACGGATCTTCTTCCAAGTTGCCGGCCTTCCTTGTGAAGTACTTGGTCATGTCGAAGGCTGTAGGGGCGAAGATCGGAGATTGCGTGCAAGCCTCTTTTGTTATACGTGGAGCGTTTTCGTGCGGCTCGCTTGTCCTCCGCAATGTGTTCGGGAGTAGGAGAGTATCCCGGGCCGTGCGAGGTATTACATTCTTTGATATTGATGATCTGTTGAGTGCCACGATGGCGTTTTCCCAAAGCGAGCCCGGGATGTAGTTCATGTGCTTCATCATTTTCATCGGGGGAGGGATCTTGTCCCAAATCAAAGGCGAGGTCTATGTGGCACACTTGGGCCTTTGGACTTTCGATGGTGAACCACTGTGAGCATCATGCCGTCATCGTCGGGTTTGATTTCTAAGGCAGGGACGCCGTTGGTATCGGTCCTTTCGGTGACTATCTTTGTAGCCGTAGATGATGGTGAGATCTGTTCCTTGGACGAACTTTACGCACGATGGAGAGTGGATGCCACCCCATTGATCGATGTAGCCAAGGGCGTCCCAAAATGGCAGTGAATGTGATCGGGATGTCGATGACTTGGAAATGCTGTCGGGACCATTTGTTTTCCAAACCAAAGGTTCAAGGTGGCTATTCCCAGGCTGGGCGGGATGTTGAGTCGTATGCCTTGATTGCACAGTCGAGGGTTTTAGATCGGTTGCTTTGATCCCTAGCAAATCCATCATTTTGGGTTTGGAAGGGCGTTCATGGATGATCCTCCATCTACCAACACCCGAGGGAGACGGCGCTCGTCCGGTTGAGCTGTTATGTAGAGAGGCTCGTTGTGGTCGGCCCCAAATTTTGGAAGATCGAGCTCTGTGAAGGTGATGATATTGCTTTGTAATTGACGTTGCCAATCATCGAGCGCTTCATCGAGGTGTCACTTTGTGATGGGAACCATAGTGCAGGCCAGGCTTTCTTCCAACTTGAGCTTGTGCGGGTAAGATGAAGTGAGTAAGGACGAGTGAGATGTTAGCTTTGAGTGCGCTTGAGTGTGTTAAGGCAGGATCTTCAACCTTTGGGTCCAAGGTTTCGGCTTCTTTGGCGTAGGGTCCCTTTTCGGTTCGTGGCTCGGGTATGGGCGGCCTTTTGTACGTCCGTGGAGGATTGGCTGGGATTTGGCCAGGAACGTGTCGAGAACATTCACCTCTGGACTCGTGGTTTTGCTTGTCTCTCCCGTTTACGGAGTGGGAGGAGCACGATTGGCGTAAGGCCGAGGCTGCGCATTTCAACTCGTTCCTTTGTCATGGCTTTTCTTGAAGCATCCATAGTGGCTTTGAGATCTTCCCAGACGGGGTTGGATTATCTGGACCTTCGGGCCTTCGGTGGCGGTGCGAAGCTCGTCCCGGTGATCATGGAGCAAACATTGCCGTGGCCTTGTGCGAGAACTAGGGTGGGAGATTTCTTTGGAGTAGATGACATAGTAGTCAAACTTTCTGAGGGTTCTCCAAGGGTTCCGGCTGTGGGATCACCAGATTCATACCTCTTTTTCGGTTTTTGTTGAGAAGATAGCTTCTTCTTTCGTCGAGGACGGCCCTCGTTCATTGCATCACTGGAATTCCATTTCCGAGACAAGCACTGTCCTTGCAGACGTCCCACCGATGTGTTCGTTGTTCGGCGGTGAGTACCGGGACCTCGGGAGGCTGGATGGGCAAGCTTTCCTCTGGAAGGTCTTGTGGTCTCACGTCATGCTTGCATGGCTCGTACGAGGGTAACAAGTTGACTTACGGGAGACAATGAGAGATGTTAGAGGCTGTAGGAGCGATCATGGCTTGGGAAGCCCCGGGTAGTTGGGTGGCTAAGGTTACGAAGTGGTGCATGGCACCTTCGATCCCGAGCTTGTTGCTCACCTTGACGTTTCTCAATAGCCGTGAGGACTGCCAAACTTCTTCCGGTGTTGGGAAATTTCTTGGGGGTAAGGTCCGTTCTCATCCTTGTTATCCACTTGACTTGGCCATGGGGAATTGACGGATTTGTCTGGTGACGAGGTGGGTAGGACCTTCTTTGTTTTGACCTTTGGGAGACGGGTTCCCGGGTACTCTCGACCACTATCTGTTAGGCTGGAGGGTGATGGGCAAGGTTTAGACACGGGAATGGCCTAACGGGATAAAGGGGAAAGCTCACGTGGCATGCGGTTTCCGTTTCTTTTATTTTGATTTTTTTTTTTGTTGTTTTAATTTACTTAAAACATGTTTTCTCAGAGTCCTAGGTAGGTTGGAAAAGATTGCTCTTGTTTTTCGCAACTATGCTAGATCTGGGTCGATGGAGACCATACGTGCGGCTATAAGCCCCTCGTTTTGCACACAGTATTTCGACATCCCGGGGTGGACGGCCCGGGCGAGGGTCCTATAGTGCCGGCGGTTTCCACCGGCCTAAAAGAAAAATCGAACCTAAGGACCGAGCTTTGTCATGTTCATTTTGATGCGTTAGCCATGTGAATAGTGAACCGAGCCGGCCGGCTGAGTCAAGATCGAGGTCAAGAGTTCGGCATGACCTCTCTTTACCTTGCTTGCGCAAGGGATGCGTGACGTTAGGCGTTAGGCTGGGTCATATTCTCATGGGCGACGTATCAAGCGTGATGACATGGTGTCATGTGAGCATGGATGTATATCCGGGATGGAACATCGTGCAGGTGTAGCCGGAAATCAAGATCGGAGTCAAGATTTTAGCATGACCTTTCATCGCTTTGCTTGCGCAAGGGATCTTGAGTTCGAGCCTTGACTCGAGAAAATGCCCGGCATGGTATATGTATCCGAGGTATGACACGGGGAGGTAAAAACCAACCGAGTACGGACGAGTGTGACTCAAGACTCAAACGTGCGGGGTTGACGCTTGGCTAGGATGGGATGTTTGGAATGATCCCGTGCGCGCCCAAGAGGCCTAGGAAGACCAAACGGACTGCAAGCGAGACCACTCCGGGTTAAGGGTTGTAGTGTGCGGTGTATCGAGGCGGCGGTGCGCATAGTGTGCGGTGTAGCAGAAGCGGCGGTGTGAGTAGAGTGCGGTGTAACCGAGCGGCGATGCGCGTAGTGTGCGGTCTCTAAAATTCTTTTACGAGTAAAATAGAAGTTTTGAAGAATTTTAAATGTATGCACGAGATGTATATTGATGCATTTTTTGTATTTTTTTTTTTTTTTTTTTTTTTGTAAAATAAAAACGAAGCACGTGCACACACACACTTGATTAAAGGAAGGGGTAAAATGAAAGTTTGACCCTCATCATCGTTTTAAAAATCTTTTGTTTTGTTTAAAAGTTTTTAAAACAAAGATCTTCCCAATGAGTCGCCAAGCCGAAATAGCCCGGATCAGAAAGGCCTCGCGGCCGGCATCCGGCATCTTTCGCGTTGGAGGTGTCTCGCCGTTTGTTTTCGCATTTGTAGAGTCGCCACGCGTTTTTATTAAGCCCAAAACATTGAAAAAGGGCATCGGTTTAAAGATAATTTTAAACCATTTTTGTGTGATGAGATTTTGAGTTCGGAGGTCGAGATGACTCCTAGGGAAGAGAATATTAGAATATTAGAGCTCACAGAGTAGCCTCGTAAAACGAGTCTTTCGGATACCCCTAATATCCTTTAAATGTTGTGTGTGTGTGTGTGTGCTTTTAAAAATGCATCTTTGTGTCGGATGTCTACATTGTATGCTATGTATGGAAATGTATTGAAATAATATAGGAAGGAAGCCTTACCAATGTTGGTTCGTAATACGTCTTCGTGGGAATGGTGTTTGAGGTCGGAGTAGCGTTCGGTACGGATCGGGGTTGCTTCGGGAGGGACCGGTTGTGCCGAGGACGAGTTTCGGCGTGAGTTGAGGTTGTAGGCTGCGTTCGGGCGAGAGGTTCGGCGTGCGTGGGGATCGTCGGGATCACTCGGGCAGGAGGTTCGGCGTGCGTTGTGGTGGCGAGTCACTCGGGCGAGTTTCGGCGTGGTTTGGGATCGTCGGTTTGACTCGGAAAGAGCCGGGACAGGTGGAAAGACCGACGAGGCCTCGGAGTACCACGAGGGGCCTCGAGTACCTCGAGAGTGCCTCGGGGCAGCGCGGGAGCGTCTCGGGAGCGCTCGGGGAGGCTTCGGAGCACCGCGAGGAGCTCGGAAGGCCTCGGAAGGATCCGAAAGGGGCGGGAGTGCCTCGAGAGGACTTAGAGGGGAGCCGAGAAGGCTAAGGGAGGAAGAGAGAAGAGGGAGATGTGTCAGAAAATGAGGAGGGGAGCCCTCTATTTATAGTAAAAATTTCGGAGCAAAGAGGTCCGTACGGACCTTCTTGGTTATCCGAATTTTGGATTTCCTCGATTTGAGGGAATGCGCAATGATGGTGAATATTACGGAATGATGGTGTCCCCTGAGCAATAAGGTCCGTACGGACCATCTTGCATGCAAAAAGGTCAACGTACGGACCAACTCTGTGAGGAGTAATCATTTCTTAGGGATTTGAGGAATATTGTGGACTTTAAGGGGATTTAGTAATCATTGATACAAAGAGGTCCGTACGGACCTTAATTGCTACGATTTCTGAAAATTCCCAAAGGTCCTTTTGTCCTTTTTATCCCGGGGAAGGCTCCTCCCTTGGTTTGGTTGGGGTTTGAGAGGGTTTTGAGAGGGTTTTGAGTGAGAGAGGTCTCTGAGACTGCGTGGATGAGTCTGCGGTGTTTCCCGTGTGTTTGAAAGGGGGTGATCCAGATTGGGGTACTTACAACAAGGTCCTTCTGAAGAGCCTTACACATGGTAGCAAGCATCAGGCAACCAACATCAATAGAATCATCCACATGTTTCTTATGTTGGTCCCTTTCCGCTTTAGTTGCATTAGCAGCAGGCTCGGGTGGAACGGGTCCATCAAGAATGTACAACTTCCTTTCTTGTTTGAGAACAATTCCCCCAAGCTGCGGATCCAATCCACATAGTTGTTGCCATTCTCCTCCCAACTTGTCCTTCTCAGGGGCTGATCTCGATGACATGTTTTGATTATTGTTTACGGCCATTGATCTCTGAAGATATGCAACAAGATATGAACACATATAAGTACCAATTCATTTAAGAGATTAATTAAAGTATTTCATAAATACTCCCACTAAATTATATAACCTTCTTATACAAACATGTATAATATAATTTAATAGGCTAAGACCCAACTTTAATTTAATTTCAAGTCGGCTATGGCACGACTGCTCAAAATTAAACTAAAAAGGTAGATAACATTTATCAATCATATCTATATATGACTCTTAGATCATTATGAGATTATAGATATCATATGTCACATGTTTCAATCTCATTTTATGCCTTAGGCCCAAAACTGTTTTGATAGCCTAATTGAGTTCAACCATGTTAAACGTATAGCAATCACTGTTTGCTCATCTTGATCATACAAAGATAGAATCAATGTACCTCGCTGTGGCATAGCCTACATGAAACTATCCGTGTACTCATAAGTGTTTAAACATGGGTGGCATAAAATAAACTCAAATTACAAAGAAGGTTCAATTTTTCATGCTTATCAATTACATGCCAAGGTTGATTCATGAAAACTATATGAGCATAATTATGAACATGGAATGATGCAATACAAATCACATTTGATCAGTAATTACTAGTACGCGGCCACGTGCTCCAAATTTATCCCACACTTCCATCGAAGTGCCTGTGGGGAAGGTTTTGGTGTCCAGCCAATATACTAATTAACACTTCACAAATATCCTAGATTAATCACATTAATCATATTAATGAAATTGACATCCCATAATCTAGATTAATCATATTAATCATATATTTCAATTTCATAATCATGGTATATCAATATATATACAATTACTTCACAAGCAAAACTCATACAATTTCACATTCTAGATCATACACATCATGAAAATTAACATAATCCCATTATCTAATTATCATGATTTTCTAATATAAACATCATGAACGGGGCTCTGATACCACTGTTGGGTTTCGAGGGTCCATGCGCAGCGAAATAATGCAATAATTCGAAAAACCCCAAGCCCTAGAATCCGTTCTAGATGATTAATTAAGAAAGATGAAATAGAAATACCAACCTTGAGTGCTTTTGTCGTTGATAAACGTGACCCAACTCCAGATTGACGATCTTGTGAATCCTTGATGAACGATTGTTGAATCACGAACGGAAGATCTTGAAGAGCGAAGATCCTCTATGAGTATCCACGCGATGAACGAACCCTAGAACTCTTCTAGGAGGATTGCTAGATCCTTAGATTGAAACTCTTTCAATCTATGATGTATTATGGAATTGGTGTGATGATTTTCAATTCACAATTGAAAATCCTCTCAATTTTGTGTTTCTATAAACTCAAAATTCGTGACTAGCTGCTAGGGTTGAAGAGGGATACTATTTATACCCTATAAATATTATACCCTATTAAAACCCTAAACAGAAATGGTTTCTGCACAGTTTGGCACATTGGCGGTCGCCCACAAAGACCTGGGCGGTCGCCCATGAGTACAGTGCTTAAACCCCTTATACGAAATACCACATGGGCGGTCGCCCACAAGGGGCTGGGCGGTCGCCCATCAAGACAGTCTCTGAGGTGCGGTTTTCGTATAAACATGAGCGGTCGCCTATAGCCATTGAGCGGTCGCCCAAGTCAACAGTTGACTTATGGGCGGTCGGCCATGGCATACTTGGGCGGTTGTCCATCACGCCAGAATCCATAATTCCATTTTTGACAATTCGTTCGATGCGTGTGACCCCATAGGACTATGCTATGTTGGCAATGAGTCCGATCACATCGATCCTCATAAGACATGAGCGGACTCTAGCAAGCCATCATGCCTACCCAAATAGTATAATATCAAGTTCGTTTTTCCTACATAGAACATATCACAATCCCATTGTCACACGATGTTATATTGAACATGAGTCATGGTCCACGTCAAATCATATTGTTCAATGCTTTCTCGTTACCAAGTAAATTGATTAAACGAATGATATTAATCACATTAATTCATTCGGGCATGGCCATGCACTACATCAATCTTACTTACGAGTGGCCTAGCAAACATCTCTATTTACGAGGGACAATTTTCCATCTTGACTTATCATTCTTCCCAACAAGAATCATACCATGCCAATAATAGCCCTTATTGTCATCCGGTTAAAGACAACGTTAAACTATATCAAACATGATAATCATCGAGCGGAAGACGATGATAATCTCAGGTCAAAGGATATCATTGATATGACTATATGAGATTTAATTATGACATTTGACCATGACATAAATCTCATAATGGGTCAAGTCCAGTACCTTGTTCTCTAACAAGTACCCATGAATCTAATGTGCATCTCCATGCATATAATCATCACATGATTATCCATTAGACTTCATACTAGTGCTTCATAAGTACTAGGGACAGGATTATTATAACTAAACATGCAAACACATATAATAATCAAAGAAACAATCTCTTATATAAATGAACAATGACATTACATAAAAGGTCTATCTCTATAGGCCTAGGGCACTAACACCTACACTACAGCCCAGGAACTGGTCAGTGGATGAGATAGAGAGGTATCAGGCTCATGTGGCGGCCGAGGAGTATTTCAACTTTGCTACTCCGTATGCCACCTTTGTGGAGCAGCGATTGAGGACGCCGCAGAAGCTAATGAAGATAGCTGCTGCTCAGGGGTACGGGGAAGCAGAGCCGACTGATCCGCTTATGCCTCCTGCTCATCTCTCCTACGTGGTAAATGGGGTACCGAGGAGGTTCATGGTGCATGTTCCTGACGCAAGGGAGCCCCGATATACTCTTCCACCTGATAGTACTGTAAGTATATCTAGGTTCCTTCTCTTTTCAGATTTCTTTGCTTTCTACGATTTTGAACTTTTCTCGAGATTTTCTAAGTTTTTCTTCTCTTTTCTCGCAGGTCCCTGCTCGTACCTATGATGGTTTGGTACGGCATAATAGGGGTTGGAAGGAGGTGTGTCGGTCCATTCTGAGGAAGTTGGCTTGTGCTTCAAGGGCTGGGGCGAACGTGCAGGAGCCCGTGCGCAAGAGGAGGCACGTTGGGAGCACAGCCTCTACCTTGTCGACCTCAGGATACCAGACCTCATCCACCAGCACCATGCCTCGGGGACAGGGACCCAACATGGGCATTCTGGAGCAACTGGCGGAGTATGAGCACATAAATGTCAATCTATCTGACGTGAGTGATTGTGAAGATTTGATGAAGGATCGAGAGTTCTATGAACTAAGCAGTGACGACGAGGAGTCGAAAGCTTACGGTTCCTTAGGTTGACCTAGGAGAGGAGAGAAACAAACAATGAACACTTTTATGCACAATTTGTTTATTTTTCGTTTTATTTGGGCGCCAAGAAGGCGAGGACAATGTTTATTTACTTTTCTTATTTATGCTTTATGTTTTTGCATATTACTTGAGTCTCGGGGTAGCTTTTTTGCTTGGAAATGGGGCTGAAACTGGGCCAAAATGGTTTGTGATGATATATGATTGCATGAATGGTGTTTGGACATGTTTTTATGCAGGTTTTGTTGAGAAAGTGGGGTGAGAACTCCACTTGGGCAGCAGCAGGAGCTGCTGCAGATTTTTTTCTGCAGAGGCAAAAGACGCCGTCCGGCCAGGTCCTGGGCAAATGCAGCCGTGCGGCTGGAAGTTTTGTCTGAACTGGTTTTTTTCAAATAAAATCAAGGGATGGCCTTTTCATTTCATTTTCACTCTAGACTTGTCCCAACTGATCCCAGAGCACATTTTTGACCAAAAATCATCGACTTTGATCACTTGCCATGGAGAAACCCAACAGATGGCAAAAAGGGAAAAGAGACCGTTTTCTGTCCGATCTTTAATCTTGGATGAGACACAACTTTCAATCTATCATGGGGATGTTCGATACCACCTTCAAGATCAAATCTTTATGGCATTTGAAGGATCTCCCGCCCGATTGGGACCTTTTGAGAGCCGCAGCGAGGTTTTGGGACGTCCGGAGACATGTTTACTGCTTTTCTTACAATGAACTCATCCTAACCTTCAAAGACATCTGGGCATTGATTGGGGGTCCAGAAATTGAAGCCGTTTTGATTCCTCTGACCGGAGACGTGCCGGTGGCGGTAAAGTTGGCATCTTTTCTGCAAATCTCTCTGGAAGAGGCCGAGGGGATGATGGTAGCCCCTGACAGGATTGAACTTTCTGATATCCTGGGCAGGTTTGGGTCTTCGGATATGGCTGCGACCATGGTGGCTATGGATGCCTTTATCCTCTACGTGTTCTCATCTCTGTTCACTGCCGAGTCCGTAGGGGTCTGTCATGGTGGCCTTTTGGACATGGTCAGGGACTGCAGGGCTGGGAAGGATATTGTTCCGCTGGTTTTGGGCGAGACTCTGCATGGCATTGACAGGATGGCTAGGGGAGACCATTTCATGAGGTCTGGGAGCCTAGCGGTGCTGACTTTATGGTTACAGGAGAGGCTTGGGGCTTTGCCGGGGGCTTCGCCTACTCAGTGCCCTTGGGTGATTTCTCAGAGGGGTGTACCTAGGCAACAGGACCAAGATAGCTGGGAGCTAATGATGGCTAGGTTGTCCACCTCGGACATTCACTGGTGGGTGCCTCATTAGAGGCTGCAGACTCGTAGGACATTTCAGGAGTCCTATGTAGTGAGGGTTCCGGGGCTATCTCTGTCGTCTTTCTACATCCCCTGCTTTGTGTCCCGACATTTTGGGATCTTACAGGAGCCTCTGAATGATTGGAAGGACATCAGTACCGTGGAGGTATTGCCTCTTGACATGAGGGATCCAGTCAGCTTCTCATTTTTCTCGAGGGCATAGACATACACTGCTTTTCCTCCCAGGGCTATTCTCAAGAGCAGGAAGAGTACCATACTGACCACGGCCTACTTGGACTGGTACAAGAAGGAGATGGGGGTGACTCAGGTCATTTTGGGAGAGAGACGTCAGGCTTTATTGGGGGCTGACTGTGACTCGAGAAGGACTTTGAGGGAGACTGAGGCCAGAGCTAGTTCCCATAACCAGTCGGGTGACCTTATTAAGGATATGGAAGCCCGATATGAGAGGCTATCGGAAGTCGCTCCCCTTACTGAGGCTCAGAGGGAGGAGGAATGAGCTCATGCCCGGATTGAGAAGGCACTTATTGACACGGCTTTGGTGGAGGCTCCAGTGAGGATACCGGAAATTGGGATGAGGGAGACCGACATCATAGAGAAGAAGAGGAAGAACACTCGACGAGGTCGAGGTAAAGGGAAGAAGAATAAGGAAGACTCAGTGAATGACGACTGAGAGACCTATTCCTAGGATTCCCTTATTGCCATTTGCAAACACAACAGTTTATTAGGTCTTTTTTGTGTATTAGATCTTTGTAGCAGGTTAGCAGAGTCAAGAGTAGACCGTGCTTGAACTCATTGTAAGTATGCCAATCCAATTCGCTCCCTTTTAGATGCATTTTAATGCGATAAAATTGCATTAAGGGGTGTTTTGGTAAATTCCCGGTCTATTCCGAGACTTCCGGAAACATTCCATAAGTTTCTTGCAAAGGAAGTACCTTTTGTTACTTTGCTCGTGCTAAAGGACCTGCTGGAAATAAACCTTTTTGGACCTTTTGGATATTTATACCTGAATATTCAAGAAACTGATTTTGGCGCCAAAAACAGTTTGATGTGAGCTCGTCCAAGATCGAATCGAAGAAGTTCCAACGTGGATGAATGAATTAGAACGAAACAGCAACAATGGAAATGATTTGGATAGAATGAGCCTCCCTTGACCCGCTATTCGTGATTGAATAGGAACCTTGGGGTGTTAGCGAAACCCTTTTGACGCAATTGTCTAAGAACTCCGTTACGGAACGCCACAAGCTTGCGACTCTTCAAGCTTGATAAGTTCAAGTGTTTGGAGAATTCTAATCTCAAGAACCTCACAATACTCTCTCAAATGGAGAATGAAATATACTTCAATACTTTATTTCTTCAATGATGAAATACAAATCTGATCATAGCTATTTATAGGCTAACTTGGTGGAGAATACAATATTCATGATGTCACCAATGATGTAAGCAATAAGCTAATCTACTTATAATATAAGTTGTACTAGCCATGATAAGCTATCAAAAAACTCTTGAGTTCACCAAGTTCATGAATGACCAAGAAGAATGCACCAACATTATCTTGAATGGAATTTTCTAGAATAATAGAGAAATTCGGATGCCTCCTTTGTTGACTTTAAAATGGCTGATTTTGAGTCTTGATTTGGGCTCAAAATGTGTTATTTTGTTGGGCTAAGATACCATCACCATAAGGCTTGCTTTTGCACTCTAATTGGACCTTATTCCTGGTTGTTGACACTCCAATAAGCAAATGGGTCTTATTTCTTGGTCTTGAACATCCTTGATTGTTTTCTTGGCCTTGATCTCTTCCACAAGTGTCATTAATGCCTCTTGAACCTTCTTTGATTGGGCTCTAGTCATGGGTCCTCCATTTATGCTCAACGGGTCAAGATCACAGGCATCTTGTCCTAACCTTTGTCCTTGTCCCTCATCATTCCCCTCCTCTTGAGAAGGATTTGACCTCGAATCGTCACCTGCATCGAAATGAGATAGGTCAGCCACATTAAAAGTTGCATGAACATTATAGTCACCAGGAAGATCAAGTCGGTAGGCATTGTCGTTGAGTCGCTCAATCACTTGGAATGGACCATCACCCAGGGTGCAACTTTGACCGGCGTTTCATGGGGAAACGTTCTTTCCTCAAATGTAACTGAGACCCAATCACCGGGTTCAAACACAACTTGCTTTCTCCCTTTATTTGCTTGCTTCACATATTGAGCCGTTCTCTTTTCAATGTTCAACCTTACCGCTCGTGCAATTCTGAATTACCTTCGCTTTGTGTTCACCATCCATGCTAGTATGTTCTGAGCATGTATAAGAATGAGATCAAGTGGACTCAAAGGATTAAATCCATAAACAACCTCAAAAGGAGAGAAGCTAGTAGTAGTATGCATAGAACGATTGTAAGCAAATTCTACAAATGGCAAACTCTCTTCCCATGATTTCAAATTCTTATGCAAAACAGTCCTTAACAGTTGTGATAAAACTCGGTTAATGACTTCTGTTTGACCATCTGTTTGTGGATGATAAGATGTAGAAAACAAGAGTTTTGTACCCAACTTACTCCACAACACACGCCAAAAATGACTCACAAATTTTGTATCCCTGTCACTCACAATCGTTCTTGGCATTCCATGTAAATGCACAATTTCTTTGAAAAACAAGTCTGCTATGTGACTAGCATCATCTGTCTTGTGGCATGCAATGAAATGTGCCATTTTTGAAAACCTATCGACCACCACAAACACGAGTCATGTCCCGTTTTGACCTAGGCAAACCAAGCACAAAGTCCATGGAAATATCGGTCCAAGGAGAATGAGGAATGGGCAATGGAGTGTATAACCCATGGGGTTCCACTTGAGACTTAGCATGCTTACAAGTAATGCAATGAGCACAAACATGAACAACATCAGATTTCATTTTAGGCCAAAAGAAATGTTCTTTCAAAGTTTCCAATGTCTTAAGCACACCAAAATGACCCATAAGACCTCCACCGTGTGCCTCACGAACAAGCACTTCACGTATAGAACACTTAGGGATGCAAAGTTTGTTTTCTTTAAAAAGATATCCCTCATGCCTATAAAATTTTCCAAATGCCATGGTTTCACATGCCACAAAGATGGATGCAAAATCAGAATCATTGCCATATAAATCCTTAATGAATGCAAACCCAAGAAATCTAGAATGCAAAGTAGTGACTAAAAAATGCCTACGAGATAGCGCATCAGCCACTATGTTATCTTTACCTTTCTTATACTTGATCACATAAAGAAATGACTCAATGAACTCTACCCTCCTAACATGCCTTTTATTCAATTTACCTTGACCTTTCAAGTATTTGATAGACTCGTGATCCGTATGGATCACAAACTCTCGGGGTCTAAGGTAATGTTCCCATGTTCGAAGACACCTCACCAATGCATATAATTCTTTATCATAAGTGGAATAGTTTATGGCTGCCCCACTCAATTTCTCACTAAAATATGCAATTGGCCTACCCTCTTGGTTCAAGACACCACCAATTCCCACCCCCGACGCATCACATTCTAACTCAAAATTTTTATCAAAATTTGGCAAAGCTAGAATAGGAGCAGAGATTAATCTTTCTTTTAAGAGGTCAAGGGCAGCTTGTTGGTTGTTGCCCCAATGAAACTTAACCTCTTTTTACCAACTCATTCAATGGTGCGGCAATGAGTGCGAAATTCTTGACAAATCTTTGATAGAAGCTTGCCAATCCATGGAAGCTCCTCACTTCACTTGCGTTTGTAGGAGTAGGCCACTCCTTGATTGCGTTAATCTTCTCGTCATCGACGGCTACACCTGCAGCACTTATAACAAAACCAAGGAAAACAACTCTTTCCATGCCAAAATCGCACTTTTTAAGGTTAGCATATAAAGAATGTTCTCTCAAGGTATCAAAAACAGCGCGAAGGTGCACCATGTGTTCTTCCATGTGTTTGCTAAAGATTAAAATGTCATCAAAGTAAACAACTACAAATTTCCCAATGAATTCTCGAAGGACATGGTTCATTAACCTCATAAAGGTGCTAGGTGCATTGGTCAACCCAAAAGGCATAACCAACCATTCATACAACCCAAATTTGGTTTTAAATGCTGTTTTCCACTCATCTCCTTCTCGAATTCTGATTTGATGATAACCACTCTTAAGATCAATTTTTGTAAAGATTTTAGCACCATTTAATTCATCAAGCATGTCATCCAATCGTGGGATAGGATAACAATACTTAATTGTGATTTGATTAATGGCTCTACAATCTGTACACATTCTCCACTCACCATTCTTTTTGGGTACCACAATTACTGGTACCGCACAAGGACTCAAAGATTCTCTTATCTTACCATTCTTGAGCTTGACTCCTCCACTTGTCTTTGAATTTCTTTTGTTTCTTGGGATTGGCTCTATAAGCTGGCCGGTTTGGCAAAGTGGCACCGAGCATCAAATCAATTTGATGTTCTATTCCTCGGAGAGGTGGTAAGCCACTTGGTTCATCTTCGGGAAAGATATCATCATATTCCTGCAAGAGAGACAAAACAAAGGGAGGCACATTTTTGATATATCGTTAGAAGAAACAAAATTTTGTTTGAAAACCATTACTAATGCCTTTCTTTTTTTCCCCAACTCCCTCAAAACCTCACATGGTTTGGCATAGAAGTTTTGTCTCACTCTCTCTTTGCCCTTTAGCTTTTCAACTCTTTTCTTTTCTTCCTCTTTCTCTCGTGTATCCTCCCTCTTATTTTTTTCATTTTCACTCTTTTTTCTCTCAACTCTCGGGTTTTCACTCTCTTCCATCAACCCACTCTTTTCACTTTTTCCCTCAGCCTCACTAGCCTTACTTCTATTGATCTTCGCAAGTTGGAGATCATACACTTGTTGAGGAGTCAAAAAAACAAGTGTGAAAGTCTTGTTGTTATGCTTCAAGGTGTAATGGTTTAGGAAACCATCATGAATCACTTGACGATCATATTGCCAAGGTCTTCCCAAAAGAACATGTCCTATGTGCATAGGAACCACATCAAACATTATCTCATCCTTGTATTTCCCTATGGAGAAGGAAATCAAGGCTTGCTTAGTTACCTTCAATTCCCCACAATCATTTAGCCATTGTAGTTTGTATGGATGGGGATGTCTAATAACCGGAATGGCTAACTTTTCAATCACTTCCGTACTCACCACATTAATACTACTCCCACTATCTATTATCAAGTCACACCCTTTCCCTTTGATGTTGCAACGAGCATGAAAAATCTGCTCTCTTTGTTGGTCACACAACTCTTTAACTTGAGTACTTAAAACCTTTTTCACAACTAAGGCTTCAAGTGTGTAAGGATCATCCTCATCACTCTCTTCCTCCTTTTCCCCCTCTTCCCTCTCATCTTCCTCCGAATAGTATTCATTACCCCTCATGTATACTACCTTCTTATTTGGACATTGTGATGCTATATGCCCCCTTCCATTGCACCTAAAACACACAATTTCCCTTGCCTTGGTTGGATTGGGAACATTTTTACCCTTTTCAAATTCTCTTCCTTTTGATGACTCAGAAAGGATTTTGTTGGTACAGTACTAGGGTTTTTATTCCCCTCTTCCTTGGGCTTATTAGAGTTGGGATTAGAAGAAGAGGAACTATAATTGCGGGTATAAGTGCTCCTCCTCTTAAGTTGTCGTTCCACTTTGACGGCGGCATGGACAACATCTTCTATCTCATCATATTCTCTTAACTCCATTACATTTGCAATCTCTCTATTCAAGCCATTGATGAAACGAGAGATGGTTGCATCAGCATCTTCATAGATGTTAGCTTGAATAAGAGCCATTTCTAACTCCCTATGGTACTCCTCCACCGATTTGTTCCCTTGAGTCAAGGTTTGAACCTTTCTCAACAAATCTCGGTGATAGTAATTTGGGACAAATTTCCTGTGCATAACATGTTTCATTTCTTCCCATGTATTAATGCGACCCTCTCCCATCCTCCTTCGGTTGGTCACTAGTTGTTCCCACCAAATACTAGCATAGTCGGTGAACTCTAAAGATGCAAGTTTGACCTTTTGAGCTTCCGTATAGTGATTACACCCAAATAGAACTTCAACCTTTCTAACCCACCCTAGAAACTCCTCCGGATCAGCTTTACCTTTGAAAGAAGGTACCTTCATTTTAATGTTGGTAATCCATCTTTCTTGTCGTGGATTAGGTACTCTCTCACCTTCCCTCCTATCTCCTCCCCTATTTCTCTCATACTCCCTTTCTACCCACTCATCATCTTCCTCAACATGCTCACCCCTCCTCGCTTGGAATCGTTGCGGATTCCTTCGAGGTTGTGCACCCTCTCTCTCTCTTCTAACCTTGCTAAACGTCGAGTAATATCCTCCATCATCCTCAACAATTGTTCGTTAGGATTTACAGGATTTGTTCCCCCATTGTTTCCTTGCAAAGGTTCTTCATTATTGATACCGTGTTGTGACATTTTTTTTTGACAAAAACACACAACTCACAATTCACTCGTGTATCTCTCAAATCACTCACACTCTAGTTCCTGGAGAGAAACTCTTCCCACTTGAAAAGATCAACAAGAAAGTGCAAGATTTGACGACCGTTTGTTCAAAGACAATTATGGGTGTCAAGATTCTTTTGGCTTAGATTTCAAAGTGAGAAACAAATTAACAATTGAAAGCAAGAAAAGAATTGAAAACACAAAATGAACAACTAAGATTAGATGAGAAAACAAATTACTAGAACACTTTGATACAACTTTTCCAAATCCAAATGAAACCACAACGTTAGCCCCTTTATCTTATCTTTTTTTTTTTTTTTTTTTTGAATTTCGGACTTCAAGCTTCTTTTGTTTAGCTTGAAGTAACACTTTCAATTCAAATAGTTTTTTTTTTTTTTTTTTTTTTTTTTTTTTTTTTTTTTTAAGGGCAACCTCTTTTTTTTTTTTTTTTGTATTGGCACAAAGAAGATATTCAACTTTGCTAGCACAAGATCAAGTACCTTTTGGAAAGAAAGAAAAAAAAAGAAAAGAAAAGATGGAAGATGAAGATTTGACGAAAGAAGAAAATGGATAGATGAAGACCAAGATTTATGAAGAACAACAAAGATGAAAGAAAATGAAAGAACGAATTGTTGGTTACTTACCCCTTCGATGGCTTTGATACCAATTGATGTGAGCTCGTCTAAGATCGAATCGAAGAAGTTCCAACGTGGATGAATGAATTAGAACGAAACAGCAACAATGGAAATGATTTGGATAGAATGAGCCTCCCTTGACCCGCTATTCGTGATTGAATAGGAACCTTGGGGTGTAAGCGAAACCCTTTTGACGCAATTGTCTAAGAACTCCGTTACGGAACGCCACAAGCTTGCGACTCTTCAAGCTTGATAAGTTCAAGTGTTTGGAGAATTCTAATCTCAAGAACCTCACAATACTCTCTCAAATGGAGAATGAAATATACTTCAATACTTTATTTCTTCAATGATGAAATACAAATCTGATCATACCTATTTATAGGCTAACTTGGTGGAGAATACAATATTCATGATGTCACCAATGATGTAAGCAATAAGCTAATCTACTTATAATATAAGTTGTACTAGCCATGATAAGCTATCAAAAAACTCTTGAGTTCACCAAGTTCATGAATGACCAAGAAGAATGCACCAACATTATCTTGAATGGAATTTTCTAGAATAATAGAGAAATTCGGATGCCTCCTTTGTTGACTTTAAAATGGCTGATTTTGAGTCTTGATTTGGGCTCAAAATGTGTTATTTTGTTGGGCTAAGATACCATCACCATAAGGCTTGCTTTTGCACTCTAATTGGACCTTATTCCTGGTTGTTGACACTCCAATAAGCAAATGGGTCTTATTTCTTGGTCTTGAACATCCTTGATTGTTTTATTGGCCTTGATCTCTTCCACAAGTGTCATTAATGCCTCTTGAACCTTCTTTGATCGGGCTCTAGTCATGGGTCCTCCATTTATGCTCAACAGGTCAAGATCACGGGCATCTTGTCCTAACCTTTGTCCTTGTCCCTCATCATAGTTGGTGTCACCTTGTGTCACGCGACACATCGAGTCATGGAAAATGGTTACAGAAGGTCGTGCGATACAACGTGACCATCAACTGTAGCCTATAAATAAGACCATACCCCTCTTAGAAATGGATCCCAACTTCATACACTGTTACTCTGCCAAAATTACAGCATAACACACACACTAAACACACACCCCTCTCTCTCTCATCCCAATTCATTTCCAATCCCCCCTAATTCAACCCACTTCCTTTCATCACCTCCTAGATCTACTCTCAACTGATACTCTCAAGCTCTCTAGGACCAGAAGCTGCTATAGAAGGGTTTTGTACCTAACTTGGTACATAATTCGTGGAAGCAACAAGGGTAACACCCTTAATTCCCTTTTCCCTCTCTCTTCTACCTTGTTCCTTTAGTAATTCAATTGTTTTTCCTTACGTTGGATTCAGTAATCAGACTCTATCCGTCTTGATTACTGAATCCCAATCGCAATATCTCTGTTTAACATAGTTGTTTTGGATAATTGATTGCTCATTGTTGAATATTTGTTGAAATTGGTGTTTAGGCCCCAAGGGGGTGTGGATCTATCCATATCCACACTCCCTGGGTTGATTTGTTGTTAATTACGTATTTCGAAGCTTATCTGATTGATCAATTGGATCCGTGTTGGATATTGGTGCTATCATATTTGAATCTGTAAGTCTCTGCAGACGGACACTGTGTGTCACGCGACACATCATGCATGGGTGATCCTGTCTCACGCGACACATCTGGTGACCCATATCCTGTGTCACGCGACACATTATGTCTGTTTGCAGAGATCCTTTTCCCCTGTAATCTGTTCTGTTTTGTTGTAATGGGATGTGGCCTCCCTGAATAATTGGTTCACAAGTTGTAAGTTTCCAAGTTCATATTAATAAAATTCATGTTTACTACGTTTGTTTATTGTCAATGCTTGCACACATTTATGGATTGATTGGATGTTTAGTTTGAAAGACTCGTCCACGGACGAGGCGTGTTGGGTGAACTTTCGGTTCTTCCCAACACGTAACCTGAGCCCCGGACCCATTCTCTTTCAAAAGGTTTTTCAAAGTGCACCTCTAAAGCATGGCGTGGCGACTCCTTTTTTCTCTTTTTCCATCATTCGAAATTAAACAAAAAAAATTTCGTTTGCGGGCGAGCGCACATTCACTCATCAAGGAGTTTTTAACTTGTAATTAACAAAGATATTTATCTTAAAATTTATAAGACACATATTTCATGGAAACTTAGATGTCTTATTTATTGTTTAGACCGAACAATTTCTAGCTGCCTACGTTCCCCTTTTACAAGAAAGACTAAGGGGGCTCAGGTCTTCGTAGTTCATTCTGGTGAACTATCAGGATTTTTATTTTTGGTCTTTTTTTTTTTATATGCAACCCTGTCTTTTGCCTAGACCGCCCTTTTTGGGGTTTTCAGCCTAGTTGGGCATTACTCTTTTTGCACTAAAATTTTTCTTTCTTTTTTTTATGTGCAACCCTGTCTTTTACCTAGACCGCCTTTTTTTTGGGGTTTTCAGCCTAGCTGGGCATTACTCTTTTTGCACTACATATTTTTTTTCTTTTTCTTTTATTTTTTTTCTTTTATATATTTTTTTCTTTCTTCTTTTTTTTTTCTATTTTTTCTCTATTTTTTTTTAGACATAATACCTGCAGAGCTTATCACCGTTGACTTGGTGGACAAATGGATTGCCGTCCAGGTCTGCGAGCTTCATTGCTCCTCCCGATAGTATCTTCTGCACCACATACGGGCCGATCCAAACGGGTTCCCACTTTCCCAGAGGGTTGTCTCTGGTGGGGGGCTTCACTTTCAGTACTAGGTCACCTTCTTTGATGTCCCTGGCCTTGACCTTTTTGTCGAATGCCCTGGCCATTCGCCTCTGGTAGGCTCGGGTGTGCTCCATGGCTTTTAGCCTTCTTTCATCAAGCAGGGCCAATTCATCGTGCCGGCTGCGCAACCATTCTACTTCATTGACACTGTTTTCCAGGAGGACCCTTAGTGACGGGATTTCCAACTCTACTGGCAACACTGCTTCCATCCCGTAAGTTAGGGAAAAGGGAGTTTCTCCCGTGGCTGTTCTAACAGACGTTCGATAGCCCCAGAGTGCCAGATGCAGCTTTTCAGGCCATTCATGACCACGGGTGGCCATTTTCTGGATAATCCGCTCGAGCGTCTTATTGGCAGCTTCTACGACTCCATTGGTCTGAGGTCCCAAAGAGGCTAGAGTAGCTAAGGCATCTGCAAATCTGTTCTTGTCCCTTGGCATGTCAACAAAGTGCTGTCCATCCTCACCTTTGGAATGGATTATCAAGTCATCGACATAGACCTCAATTTCCTTGTGGATCATGTCGTGAAAGAGTGCGGTCGCTGCCCTCTGATACGTAGCCCCGGCATTCTTAAGCCCAAAATGCATCACAGTATAGCATTACGCTCCCAATGGTATGATGAAGGCTGTCTTTTCTTGGTCCTCCTCGGACATCTTGATCTGGTTGTAGCCAGCAAAGCCATCAACGAAGGATTTGACTTCGTAGTTAGCAGTGGCGTCCACCAGGATGTCTATGTTCGGAAAGGGGTAGTCATGTTTGGGGCTGGCCTTGTTCAGATCCTGGAAATCTACACAACAACGCACCTTCCCGTTGGCCTTAGTCACAGTCACGATGTTGGATAACCATGTCGGATATTCGATGACCCTGATGAATCCTACTCGCAGTAGCTTCTCAATCTCTTCTTTGACCTGTAAAGACCACTCTGGCTTTATCTTTCTCAGTTTCTGCTTTACTGGCTTGGCATCTGGTGCTAGAGGGATTCTGTGCTCCACAATCGAACTATCTAGCCACGACATATCCTTATATGACCATACAAAGACATCCATGTAATCTCTGAGCAGATTGACCAGTCTGTCCCGTTCAACCCCCTGGAAGAAGTTCCCAATCTGTGTCTCTTTAGGTTCCTTGACAGTACCCAAGTTAACACTTGTCAAAACCTCCTCGACAGCTTGGGCCCGGTTTTCCTCTTTGTCTGAACCTGCTTAAAGATTTCTTTAATGTATTGTTCGTTTAGTGTGTTTGCATCTTGTTAAAATGATTCATTATTAACTATTGTTAAGTTAATAGTTAATTTATCATTTGTTAAGTTGGCAATAAGGGGATACTCAGAAAGATCTATCATTTCATTCAAAGTGAAAGGAAAGATGACATTGGCTACATATCATAATCTTCAGGCGTGAGGCCTTCAGATGACTCGGAGGACTGGAATTCGAAGACTCCTGACTCACATAACTGAAATTACCCGGATTCGCGCGAACGAAGCGGTTGTCTTTCGCGGAGGGTTGGTGTCTGAGACCTCTCTTTTGGGAAGGAGAGGAGTCGCCACGCGGTTTTGTATTTTGAGCCCAAACGTTGAAAAACGGCTTTTGTGAAAAATGGTGTCGTTTTTATTGGTAGAGAAAACTTAGGAAAAAAGCTTTGAAAAGGGGTGTCATTTTTATTAGTAGCAAAAACGTTACGTTTTGGGAAGAGTATTATGAGATCACCCGAAATGCCTCGTATGACGAGTCTTTCTACCTTTCTCGAAAATGTGTGCGTGTGCGTGTGTGTGTTTGCATTTTGAAAATGGGGGCTTGAATGACAAGCTTAATCTTGATTTGAATGTCAAATGTTGATTTTTTGTGATTCTGTTTGAAAAGGCGAGTGTTTGAATGACAAACGTCGATTTTTGAGTTTTTTAGGAAAAGTGGCGCGAATGCTGATTTTGATCTTTTAAGTGTCAAATGTGAACTTTTTAAGAAAAGAGCGTTTGAATGTCAAACGTCGGATTTTGATTTTGAAGATGATCGTTTGGATGCCAAACGTCATTTCACGCATTTTTTGAAAGAGAGTCCGAATGTCGAACTCCGGTTTTGAACCGGCATTACATTGTTAGCGATTTTACGGGAAAAAAGCATTAAATGATATGCGATCAACAAATTGTTTTTTTTTGCGACTCGAACTTTGATATGTAAATACTATTACGAGCCAAATGACTCGGACTTGTAAATGACAGTATTTAAAGTGCGGTATCGACGGAATCAAATGACCCGGAATTGTAAAGTACGATCGACGAGCCAAACAACTCGGAATTGTAAAGCTGTGTAAAAGTAAATGACGATCGACGGATCAAACGATCCGGAATTTGTAAATAAAATGAAAGTAAATGACGATCAACGGATCAAACGATCCGGAATTGTAAAGTTGCGATCAACGAACCAAACGGTTCGGAATTGTAAATGACATAAAAGTAACGGAATGGGGTCGAAATGCCGTTTTAACCCGAGATTACATCTCTTACGGGAAGAGAAGAGGATCAGGGACTAAAACGTATCGGACCCCGTTAGACGGTGACGTCTACATTTTGAGAGTGAGAGTTTACCAAATTTGGTGTTGAATCTTTGGCTCGGGAGGACGTATATAGGATACGAAATGGTGTTTCGGAAGTGTTTGGGCAGAGTTTCCCCTTTTATTTGGTGCTTAGAAACCTAGGAATTTAGGCAGCATTTCGACTTGTGTCGATTTAGCCTACGATCAGAATCTACCGAAGAGTAGCATGAGGGCCCCCGAAGAGTAGAGAATTCCGCCGACGAGTAGCACGAGGGCCCCCGAAGAGCGGAAGAAGACAAGAGTTTTGTTGCTTGGGGTGAAGAGAGGAGAGAAAGGTGTAGAAAATATGAAGGGGAGGGGTAGTATTTATAGGAGATTTTGGGAGGAGGAAACTTGGAGAAGGAGGTCACTTTGCTTAGCCTGGTGGGTTTTGTAAAAGAGTCAGGCCGGACTATACATGAGTTTGAGGACATTTTGGTCATTTGGCCTTGAGTTTGACACGGTTTGGACACGGTTTGACTTAACCTGTAAAACAGTCCGGCCGGACAGTTCCTGAAATTGGCTATTTTTCCTGATTGAACTAGCTATATACGTAGATCTTGTTCTCGCGTTCGATTTGATATGTGGTGGGCCCAAAATGGAGTTCGTATGAGGGAGTTATGACCTCCGGAAGGTCGGAACGCTTGAAAACAGCAAATCGAATCCCGAAAGACCCCAAAAAGTGCGTTTTTGGGGAAAGCTGTACTTTTACGTGTGATAACGTGTGTTGAGTACGCTTTGACGTCGGGATGCACGGGGCAGTCCCAGGATGTCTCGTTGACTCGAGAATGGGGAGCTTAACGAGTTCCGGTTAACTTGGAAAGGGTTAGTTAACAGAGTCTGGTTAACTTTTAACGGATTTTGACGAACCAGATTTGGGTACTTACAGTTAGCCCCTCGGCAACGTCACTTTCGAAGGAAGTGGGTTCAAGTCGAAAAAGATAAGGATCCAAATCGGGGGATGCCTTATGGAGAGACCCGGGGGCGGTCAAATGGGCCGGAACCACTTAGCGAAAGGATTCCTACGTCTCCCGAGCGGGGAATCAAGCCGATCGTAGTTCCACCGGGTGTGAGGGCAATTGGTAGGGGCCTCGACCTATAAGGAATGATTAGGAGGAGTTCGTCCCGAGAGAGACATGTTTTGGAGGCGTCTTCAAACCTCGAGGGAGACTATTTGAAGGCGTCTAAACCTTGAGGGGAGACTATTGCGAAGGCGTCTAAACCCCCGAATGGAAGACTATTTGAAGGCGTCTACGCGCAGCTGGGATTTGAATAAGAACCTTAATTGAGACTATCGTGTGGCGCCTCGGACTGGGAGATTACCGAAACTTTCGAGGCGTGTGGCGCCTCGGGCTCGAATTTGCGAGGAACTTGCGAGCGGACGTGTGGCGCCTGGAGCAGAGATCAAACTTGAGGGCATCCGAACTTTAAGGGCGTGTGGCACCTAGGGGCGAGATTATCATGATCCGGAAACCCGAATGGAGACTTTTGAGGCGTGTGGTTCCTCGAGATCGGGTGGTGAAACATTCGAGGGCGTGTGGCGCCTCGGGCCGAGAGTTATTGAATCATTTGAGGGCGTGTGGTGCCGTAATCGGACCAGAGAGTCATACGAAAGGATGTGCGCCACGAGTCCCTAAGATGAAGGCGTTCATGCCTTGAGATTGACTTTGTAAGGCGTTCGGTACGCCTTGGGTTACGGACTTATGATGACTGGCCGGGTGTTTATCGGCCCAGGGATATGGTTGGAAATAGATGGGAATGGTTTGCGTTGAACCGGCGTTCTTAACGACACGGAAAGATTGACGTTCTAACTACGGGGTTAGGAACGGGATGTGATCCCTGGGAGAGACTGACACATTGCCGGGGAAAAGCGCCAAGAGCGTCGATGGGGTCAAGTAGAAACGATGGCCGAGAGGGTTGATTGATGGCCGCTTCTTCTTAGAATCCCGTCGGCCGGCTTACCAGAATGAGCTCGGAATGCCACGACTTGATATGGAAGTGAGCGTTCGAATGCCAAAGGCCGATTGAGAATTCCGTATGGCTTACCCCTCTACGGCCTGGAGACGAGCTGGGACTCCCAAGAGGGTGACGGTCCACGACTGCGGGAGAGACGAGATCTCGGTAATGTGAACGTTGGTCTCACGAGGAAATGGCCAGATGGGAATTGTCTGACGGAATCATCGGGAGATAGCGAGATTTGCATTTGATGTCTCATACCGAACTGGTAATGAGCGCTTGAGATGTCAAACGCTGTTTGGGGTGGAAGTCGAGCGTTGCGGAATGTCAAACGCCGACGGGGAGACTTTGATGCGGAAATGAGCGCGAATCTCAATGTCAAACGTCGATCGGGGATTGAGAATTTAACGCCTGGAGACGAAACGGCGAAACGTTAGTGAAAAACCAACTCGGGAATTTAACGTCCTGGGAGACGAGCGGTTAGTGAAACTAACTATATGGAGACTTAACCTCTGGAGAGGGGCTCATGACGGTTCAATGGACGTGTCCAAGACCAAGAGCTGGGAGATGACACGAGATGTGAAATCTCGGGAGAGGATCTCACGAGGGAGAATGGATGGAAAGCGATGAGTCTCTCACGAGGAGACGGGCGCAGATGCGAAATCTCGGGAAGCGGAATCTCACGGGGGAGATAGCGAGATGCAAAATCTCGGAAGGAATCTCACGGGGAGATGGCGAGATGCGGAATCTCTGAAAGGAATCTCACGAGGAGATGAGCGAGATGCGGAATCTCGGAAAGGAATCTCACGGAGACGGCGAGATGCGGAATTTAAAGGAATCTCATGGGAGACGGCGAGATGCAGACTTAAAGAAATCTTCACGGGAGACGGCGAGATGCGGAATCTCTGGAAAGGAATATCACGAGTGAGATGGCGAGAGATGCGGAATCTCGATAAGGAATCTCACGGGAGATGGCGAGATGCGGAATCTCTGAGAAGTGAATCTCAATGGGAGATAGCGGTATGCGTGACTCCGAGAAGGAATCTCATCGAAGGAGACGGGCGAGATGCGGAATCTCTGGAAAAGGAATCTCACTGGGAGATAGGCGAGATGCGGAATCTCGAGAAGGAATCTCTTACTCTGGGAGATGGCGAGATGCGAGATGCGGAATCTCTGAAAAGCGAATCCTTCATCGAGGAGACGGCGAGATGTATGAATCTCCAAAAGGAATCTCCTACTGAGGAGATGGCGAGATGCGAATCTCTGAAAGGAAATTCCTCATCGGGAGATGGCGAGATGCGGACCCTCGGAAAGTGAATCTCACGAGGAGATGAGACGAGATGCGGAATCTCCTGAAAAGGAATCTCACTTGAGGAGATGGGCGTAGATGCGAATCTCGAAAAGGAATCTCACGGAGACGGGCGATGATGCGAGAATCTTCTAAAGAAATCTCACTAGGAGATAGCGAGGATGATCTCTAAAGAAATCTCACGTGTGGAGATAGCGAGATGCAGAATTTAAAAGAAATCTCACGGGGACGATGGCGAGATGCACCCGAATTTAAAGGAATCTCGATTTGGGAGATAGCGAGATGCAGAATTCGAAAAGAAATCTCACTTGGGAGATAGGGCGAGATGTAGATGCGGAATCTAAAGGAATCTCACGAGGAGATGGCGAGATGCGGAATCTCTGAAAGGAATCTCACGAGGAGACGGCGAGATGCGGAATTTCGAAAAGGAATCTCACGGGGAGATGGCGAGATGCGACGGCGGATGCGAAATCTCTGAAAGGAATCTCACTAGGGAGATGGCGAGATGCGAGCATCTCTGAAGGAATCTCACGAGGAGATAACGAGATGCAAGATCTCGGTGGAAGGATCTCAGGAGATGACGACGGAAAGATCTCACGAGGAGAATAACGAGAAAGAATCTCACTGAGTGAGATAACAAGAGAGGATCTTATGAAAAGATGGGTAATCTCTCTAAGAGATGGGTAATCTCACGAAAAGATGGGTAATCTCTACGAAAAGATGGGTAATCTTTCTAGCAGATTGTCAACATGGGTAATCTTCTAAGAGATGGGTAACCTCACCTAAAAGATGGGTAATCTCACGAAAAGATGGGTAATCTCTCTAAGAGATGGGTAATTCTCACGAAAAGATGGGTAATCTCACGAAAAGATGGGTAAATCTTTCTAGAAGCATGGGTAATCTCTCTAAAAAGATGGGTAATCTCACGAAAAGATCGATAATCTCTCTAGAAGATGGGTAATACTCACGAAAAGACGGGTAATCTCTCTAAGAGAGATGGGTAATCTCACTAAAAGATGGGTAATCTTCTAGTGTATGATGGGTAATCGCTTTCTGTCTTCATAAGCGCTCCTCGCGCTGGCCTCAATTTCTCTCCCGTTGCCGCTCCTTTCTGATGAAGGAGTGGGTGAGGCCGAAACTCGTAAGGCCTCGGAGGTCAAGGGGGTACGTCGGGAGGTTCCCCTTTACGGGCCGTCGCCTTCGTGCCGGCGGTAGCTCTCTTGTTTTTCCCGATGCCTCGGCCGGTGTCGCATATAACCGAGCCTCTGGATCAGAGCGTAGTGGTCCTTGACTTTGATGACTTGGTGTTAGCCTTTAACCTTTCGCCAAGCCCCGCTCCCGGGATGATGTTCATGGGCGAGTTTCACTCATCTTCTCTATGGCTGAGGGATTTTGTCCTGGCACAGCGGAAGGTCCACACTCCGCATACAGGATTTTGGAAGTCTCCCAAAGGTGAATCCAAGCTAATGCCATATCGTCGTCATGCTTCGATCTCCAACACTCGGAATGTCGTTGGCGTAGGTCCCCTCGATGTGTGACGCCGCCGCCGCAGATCGTGGTTAGCTGCCGTGCCTTGCATGAACTTGAGTATCATTGGTGAAGGGTGGATACCACACCATTCATTTGATGCAGCTGTGGTCGCCCCAGATGGCTGTGAGTGATAGGAATGTCCAACACTTGGAATTGGTGGGGATCACCGCCGCCGAACCGTATATTTAGAGTAGCAACAACGAGAACTGTGCGGAAGGAAGTAGTCTCGGGGCTCGACAAACAGTGGATGAAGGCTTCAAATCTGTGGACTTGATGTCAACCAGGGTTCATCATCTTGGCGGGCAAGACATTCATTCCGGAACCTTCGTCTACCAACACACGGGGAAGGCGACGCTCGTCCACCTGGACCGTGATGTAGAGCGGCTCATTGTGATCCCAGCCCCAAATTTTGGAAGGTCCAAATCTCAGAGGTGATAATGTTGTCGATCATACGGATTGACTTCTTCTCGGAGTTGCGTCCACTAGGACCATGGTGGCGAAACTTTCCTCTAGCTTGAGCTTGTGAGGATGAGGATGTGAGTGGACCAAAGGGAAATGTTTGCCTAGGTACGCTTGGTGGTGAGGATCGGGTCCTCCAACATTTGAGAGGTGGAGGTTTTTGGTGGTGCCTCAGTTGCTTTGAGGTTTGATGAGTTGAACTTTGGCTTATCCTTGCAGGGATTATGCTTCTTGTTGGCGGTAAGGAGTTTCCGAGATTGGAGACTTTCTTATGTCCTAATGCCCGAGCTGTGGTGTCGGCAGGATATTTTCGCTTTCCACCCCTGTAGGTTACATTTGTGCTTTGTTTGAAGGAAGGAAGACTGCTTGGAGAAAACTTCCCTTGCATGCTCCGTTGCCCGGAGGTGTCATGAGGATTGGTCGATCATCGAGGTGTATCGAGAAGCCTTAGTTCGATTAAAACCATAATGCCTAAAGATGCTTCCGATAAGCCCCGGTAATCGAAACTTCAAAGTAGACCCTTGGGATGAAAAAGCTCTCTTTGCGTGGCAAAGCCCCGATCTGAAGAAATGACTTGGTGAAGCCCCGGTTTGAAGGAATCCCATTTGGTCATGCAGTGGGGATTCTAGAGTGAATACGATGTAGCCCCAATCGAGTTGAACTCCATGTGGCCCGACGAGGCAACCGTCCTTGATTTTTTTTTTATTGGTCAACCAAAGTGTATAAGAGGAATGGCTTGTAATGTATACGCGCAAGGACGTATTTTAGAGAAGTGGGAACGAATCCCGATTTTATGTGGATGCCTAGTTTAATGCGAGCACCAAAACTCGCTTTGGGTTTGACTCTTTTGGGAGAGTATGAGCGTAGAAAGGTTTGGAGCTTGAGTGTATGGGAAGCTCTTGCTAACGGAAAAGACAGTGTTTAGCTCTAATTTTCCTATTATCGTAGAAAAGAAGACTTGTCGAGACATCGAAAACATGTTTTATCCATAATGATCACAAGATTGCTTTAAACCCTTTGTTAATGTTCGGGTTGTTCAACCATTAATCCCGATATGAACAAAATGTCTTGATTAACCGTGAGAAGAAAGTCAAGCGATGTCGCGGATCAAAGTTAGGCTACATGTGTGAAAGAAAGGCGTGTATAGGGAGGTCATTGATGAGACCGGGTTTATGGGATTTGTATGTGTTTATGCTATGGACCGTTCTGTTTGCCTAGGTTCTCCTCGGTGTAAGGAGCTCAGGTCGCCGTAGATTACGGCGGAACGGTGCTTGGCTGCAGGAAAAGGGTATGAACATTTGTGGTCCCTTTGGTGAAAAGGCTCGGATGGGATGTTTAGATGATGAGGTACAGGCCTCGAGGTGATTCCTTGACAAGTCGTTGTTGACGGCTTCTTCGTTGATTCCATTGCTTCTTGATCAGCGTCTTTCACCGGGGGAGAAAGAATTCGAATGTAGCGTAAGGGCTTATAATGTGTTTTTGCCTTTGCTTTGACCGCTCCATTGTTATCGACAACCTTCATTCTTCGAGCTTTAATTTTGTTTGCCCATCTGTCAAGCTTGTGATTGGCGGTGCTTTGGGTCCTTCGCCTCACTTTTTTTTTTTTTGAAGTTCTCGCTTTGAACTTTTCTCTCTCTTTTTTCTTTTTTTTTTTTTGAAGTTCTTGTTTGAACTTTTCTCTCTCTTTTTTTTTTTCCTTTTTTTTGAAGTTCTTGTTTGAACTTTTCTCTCTCTTTTTTTTTTTTTTTGAAATTCTTGAGGACGAAGGCAAGCTCTGCTTGAACTTTCTCGATGCGCACGAGGCGAAGGCGAGCTCGAGGTTGTTGTCGACATGGGGTCAATCTTTCGATCTTGAAGTGACCTTTTGTTGTTCCTTGATATTGCCGCCGTCGTTGACTTGGTCAAGGTGATGGTGGAGACATGTTTTTGGGAAGTGTGTGGCTTGATGGAGGCCTTTGTGGGATAAGGAAAGTGTATGGGGAGGGCACCAGTTGACTTTCTCACACCGATTAATCAGAACATTAGTTATTTCCAGAGATTATGTGTTGAGCAATGCAAGTGATCATTTAGGATATAACCATTTCATTAGTTGTAATGTAGGTGTGCAAATAATGTCTCAAGTCTAGCAAGAAGAGAAAAAGACACTTATTTATAGAAAATTTTAAGATTAACTACAATGTCCGAGGCGGACTTGATTGAACGAGGAAAGTACTATGACCTACAAAGCTTGACCAAAAGACAATTGACAGATCTCGAGGATAGGTAGCCCCTACTCTATTTGCTCTTTTGTTGCTTTGAATTGCCGGGACGCTCAAGCTTTCCATCTTACATTAACCACGAGTTCCATACCGCGGGCCGAGGCGTGATCGGTTTGTGCCCATAATCGGTGGAAGTGGAGGGATTTGAGGCCATGGAGCGAGTGGAAGCAGATACAAGTTGTCCAGAAGAAATGGGTCGGAAAAGTCACGGGGACGAAACTTGATGTGAGGCATATTGAGAGAAGGAAGTGAACACAGGAGGATTTCGAGGGATATTGGGATACATTTGAGATGGTCGGCTATTCTTGGTTGTATTGAGTGAAATGGGTATTATTGGCTTGGCCATATATGACAGGGGTGCTTTGAGAGGTGTTAGTATGAAGCCTTGGTCGGCTGTTTCCTTGATTTGAAGGCATCCCATAAGTTGGCGGGGGAGGAACATGGTGGAAGGTTTGAGGAGTTGATCGGGAGGGCTCGTCGTCCTCGATCAGAACAAAAGTACCGTCTGGCAGGGGATATGCTATACCTTGCCCATTCGGAAAGCGTACCACGAAATTGGCTGATCTTCTTTACGCCTTTTGTGAACCTCAAAGGCCCGGATGGCTTCTTCCGATGTCATATACATTACCGGTGGCGGGGTCCGTTCCCGTCACGATTTCTCGGTGAAGTCGACATGTCGGAAAGTGCGGCCGAGGCGAGAAGCGAGGAACAGTCGATCTTTGCCGTAGTTGTAATTTTGGTGAGGCACTGAACCGAAATTCTGAACCACTCTCTGTTTGCTACAGGGAACAAAAGGTATGGCTTAGTTTTCGGAAGGGGTATTTGTCTCAAGGCTTTAAGGCTCGAAAATTGGACCGTGAAAGGTCGAGATTTAAAGTTTTGACCGTGAGAGGCCGGGATTGAATATATGAGATCGGACCGCGAAAGTCTCGATGGGAGATCGGAGATCAGACCGCGAAGGTCGGGATCGACTTTTAGATCAGACCGCGAAGGTCTCGATAGGAGAGTGGAGATCGGAGATCAGACCGTGAAGGTCGGGATCGACTATTTGAGATCGGACCGCGAAGGTCTCGATTGGAGATCAGAGATCGGACCGCGAAGGTCGGGATCGACTATTTGAGAACGGACCACGAAGGTCGGGATTGGAGATCGAAGATCGGACCGCGAAGGTCGGGATCGACTTTTTGAGATCGGACCGCAAAGGTCGGGATTGGAGATCGAAGATCGGACCGCGAAGGTCGGGATTGACTTTTGAGATCGGACCGCGAAGGTCGGGATTGGAGATCGAAGATCGGACCGCGAAGGTCGGGATTGACTTTTGAGATCGGACCGTGAAGGTCTCGATTGGAGATCAGAGATCGGACCGCGAAGGTCGGGATCGACTATTTAAGAACGGACCACGAAGGTCGGGATTGGAGATCGAAGATCGGACCGCGAAGGTCGGGATCGACTTTTGAGATCAGACCGCGAAGGTCTCGGTAGGAGAGTGGAGATCGGACCGCGAAGGTCGCGATTTGAGAATTGGACCGAGAAAGGTCGCGAATAAGGATTGGACCGCGAAGGTCGAGATTTGAGATTTGAAATCGGACCGTGAAAGGTCGCGATTGAGGATTGAAATCGGACCGTGAAAGGTCGCGATTGAGAATTTGAGATCGGACTGTGAAAGGTTACGATTAAGGATTGAAATCGGACCGTGAAAGGTCGCGATTGAGAATTGAGATCGGACCGTGAAAGGTCGCGATTAAGGATTGAAATCGGACCGTGAAAGGTCGCGATTGAGGATTGGAATCGGACCGTGAAAGGTCGCGATTAAGGATTGAAATCGGACCGTGAAAGGTCACGATTGAGAATTGAGATCGGACCGTGAAAGGTCGCGATTAAGGATTGAAATCGGACCGTGAAAGGTCACGATTGAGAATTGAGATCGGACCGTGAAAGGTCGCGATTGAGAATTGAAATCGGACCGTGAAAGGTCGCGATTGAGGATTGGAATCGGACCGTGAAAGGTCGCGATTGAGGATTGAAATCGGACCGTGAAAGGTCACGATTAAGGATTGGGATCGGACCGTGAAAGGTTACGATTGAGAATTTGAGATCGGACCGTGAAAGGTCGCGATTGAGAATTTGAGATCGGACCGTGAAAGGTCGCGATTGAGAATTGAGATCGGACCGTGAAAGGTCGCGATTGAGAATTGAAATCGGACCGTGAAAGGTCGCGATTGAGGATTGGAATCGGACCGTGAAAGGTCGCGATTAAGGATTGAAATCGGACCGTGAAAGGTCGCGATTAGATTGGGGCTCCGGGCCGTGAAAGGTCACGATTAAGATTGAAATCGGACCGTGAAAGGTCACGATTGAGGTGATTGGGGCTCTCGAACCGTGAAAGGTCACGATTAAGGATTGGGATCGGACCGTGAAAGGTCGCGATTAAGGATTGAAATCGGACCGTGAAAGGTCTCGATTGAGAATTTGTGATCGGACCGTGAAAGGTCGTGATTAAGGATTGAAATCGGACCGTGAAAGGTCGCGATTGAGGATTGGAATCGGACCGTGAAAGGTCACGATTAAGGATTGGGATCGGACCGTGAAAGGTCGCGATTAAGGATTGAAATCGGACCGTGAAAGGTCGCGATTAAGGATTGAAATCGGACCGTGAAAGGTCGCGATTGAGGATTGGAATCGGACCGTGAAAGGTCACGATTAAGGATCGAAATCGGACCGTGAAAGGTCGCGATTAAGGATTGGAATCAGACCGTGAAAGGTCGCGATTGAGGATTGGACCACGAGGGGTCGAGACTTGAGATATCGGAATACGGAAGGTCGTGATTGAGGAGTGGACCGCGAGGGGTCAAGATATGAGATATCGGACCACGGAAGGTCGCGATTGAGAGTAGGACCGCGAAGGTCACTATTAAAGATTCCCGAGATGGGGCCATGCAATTGTTGTTTAACTTTACTGAAAACACATTTTTCTCAGAGTCCTAAAAGGTTGGAAAAGAGCGTGTCTTCTTTTTCGCAACTAACCCTAGAGCTCTAATCAGTGGATCTCGTCACTACGCTTATAAGCCCCTCGTTTCCATTTGTAGATCATCTTCTCGGGACGGACAATCCCGAGCGAGGTCCTATAAGGCAAGCGAGTTCCACCGACAAACGAAAAAGTGAACTTAAGGCTAGCTGATCACATAAACTTCCAACGTATGTGACGCACGGGCCACGGTCGAAGTCAACGTCCTTAAGTTAAGGCGGGGATCGTGCCAAAATTTCGGCATGACCTCCCCTGACTCGCTTGCGCGAGGGACCTTAGCTTTTGGCGTTGGCCAAGTTGTGGCTGGCATGGTGCATACGGCGAGGTTTGGTGACACGGTGTCACATTGAAACTTCGGGTATATTTTTCGGCAGAGCTCCGCGTCAAAGTCAAGGCTGAAAAGCTCAAGACTTCGGGTCGGGAACGACCTTTGGTCTCAAACTCTCGAGCTTGACTCGGGGCGGGGCCCGGCGTAGAAAACATACACTTAGGCTTTATGACACGAACTAAGCCAAAAACCAACCGAGGTCTTGGACAAAGTGTGACACAAAGAGTGCATGGCTTACACGGGCTAGGATGGGCTGTTTGGGACGACCCCGTGCGCCCTCGAAAGGTGTCTGGCAGACCAACCGAGGTGCAACTGATATTGCCATCCCGGGTTACGGGTCGTAGTGTGCAGTGTACCGAGGCAGCAAGTGCACGTGAAGTGCGGTGTACCGAGGCAGCAAGTGCGAGTAGTGTGCGGTCACTAAAATTCTTTTTCTGAGTAAAACAGAGATTTTTCAGAATGTGTCTTAAAGAATTATGATGCGCAGTTCAAAAGACAGCAATGAAAATCAAACATGAATGGGGGTGCACAAACATGGTATGATTTTGAAAAGTTGACAATGTAATGCCTTTGAAAAACAAACCGTTCGAGGTTTAAAGAAACACACACACACGAAAATGAGGAAGGGTAAACGAAAGTTTGACCCACGGAAGGCTTTTTAGAAAACAACGGTAGTTTTGAAAAAAATATCATGTCCCCAGCGGAGTCGCCAACTGAAATTACCCGGATTTCGCGCGGAGGCGAAAGGCGGTTGTCTTTCGCGGAGGGTTGGTGTCTGAGACCTCGCTTCATGGGAAGGAAAATGAGGAGTCGCCACGCGGTTTTTGTATTTTGAGCCCAAACGTTGAGAAACGGCTTTTGTGAAAATGGTGTCGTTTTTATTGGTAGCAAAAACTTAGGAAAAGGCTTTTGAAAACAGGGGATCATTTTTATTGGTAGCAAAAACGAGTAAAAAGCTATTTAGTACCAGAGATTGTTAGGTTCGGAGGTCACGTTACGTTTCGGGAAGAGTATTACGAGATCACCCGAAACGCCTCGCATGACGAGTCTTTCTACCTTTCTCGAAAACGTGTGTGTGTGTGTGTGTGTTTTGAAATGGGGGCTTGAATGACAAGCTTAATCTTGGTTTGAATGTCAAACGTTGATTAGGTGACTTTGTTTGAAAAGACGAGCGTTTGAATGACAAACGTCGGTTTTGAGTTAAAATGAGCGTTTGCGTGGCAAACGTCGATTTTGAGTTTGAAAGGAGCGTTTGCGTGGCAAACGTCGATTTTGAGTTTGAAAGGAGCGTTTGCGTGGCAAACGTCGATTTTGTGTTGAAAAGAGCGTTTGCGTGGCAAACGTCGATTTTGAGTTTGAAAGGAGCGTTTGCGTGGCAAACGTCGACTTTGAGTTGAAAAGGAGTTCGAAGGTCGAACTCCGGTTTTTTGAACCGGGCGAGTCATTGTTAACGATTTTTACGGGAAAAATGCGTATTAAATGATTTTGAGTGTCAAATGGCAGCTTTTAGTTTGAAGATGAGCGTTTGGATGCCAAACGTCATTTCGCGAGTTTTGAAAGAGAGTTCGAAGGACGAACTCCGGTTTTGAACCGGGCATTACATTGTTAACGATTTTTACGGGAAAAAGCGTATTAAATGATATGCAATCAACGAATCGGGTTGCGACTCGGACTTTGAAAAGTAAATACTATCACGATCCAAACGGGTCGGACTTTATAAATGACAGTATTTAAAGTGCGGTATCAACGGAATCAAACGATCCGGAATCGTAAATGACGATCGACGAGGCCAATCAGCTCGGAATTGTAAATGACGATCAACGAGGCCAATTGGCTCGGAATTGTAAATGACGATCAATGAGGCCAATCGGCTCGGAATTGTAAAGTACGATCGACGAGCCAAACGACTCGGAATTGTAAATGACGATCAACAAGCCAAAACGGCTCGGAATTGTAAATGACAGAAAGTAAGTGACGATCAACGGATCGATCGATCCGGAATGGTAAATGACATAAAAAGTAAATGGAACGGGGTCGGAACGCCGTGTTAACCCGTGATTACTTCTCTTACGGGAAGAGAAGAGGATCGAGGGGCTAAAACGTATCGGACCCCGTTAGACGGAGGCGTCTACATTTTGAGAGTGAGAGAGGGAGCTACCTATGGCTAGGGTCGGCTCCTTTGGCTCGGTGGGCGTATACGGGATACGAAATGGTATTTGAAAGGTGTTTCGGAAGTGGTTGGACAGAGTTTCCCCTTTTATTTGGTGTTTAGGAACCTAGGGATTTGGGCAGCGTTTCGACTTGTGTCGGTTTAGCTTGAGGATCAGAATCTACCGACGAGTAGCACGAGGGCCCCCTAAGAGTAGAGAATTCCGCCGACGAGTAGCACGAGGGCCCCCGAAGAGCGGAAGAAAGACAAGCCTAGGAGCTTGGGGTGGAGAGAGGAGGAAAAATGTGTGAAATGTGAAGGAGGAGTGGAGTATTTATAGGGTAGAAATATTGGAGGAGGGGGGAGAAGCTTAGGGAGGAAGTTTTCTTGCTTAGTGAGGAAGAAAGAAAGCTTAACCTGATGGTTTTCTGTCCGGCAGAAAGAGTCCGGCCGGACTTGGACTGAATTTGGGGATATTTTGGTCTTTTGACCTTGAGTTTGACACGTCTTGGACACGTATTTAAGCTGTAGAAAGAGTCCGGCCGGACTGTTCCTGAAATTGGCTATATTTCCTGATTTGAACAAGTTACCTGCGTAGATCTTGTTCTCGCGTTCGATTTGATATGTGGTGGGCCCAAAACGGAGTTCGTATGAGGAAGTTATGACCTCCGGAAGGTCGAGACGCTCGAAAACGGGAAATCTAATCCCGGAAGACCCCGAAAAGTACGTTTTTCGGGGAAATCCATACTTTTACATGGGATAACGTGTGTTGAGTATGCTTTGATGTCGGGATGCACGGGGCAGTCCCGGAATGTCTCGTTGACTCGAGAACGGGGAACTCAATGGGTTTCGGTTAACTTTTAACGGATTTGACGATCCGAATTTGGGTACTTACACTGTCATTTACAAGTCCGACCCGTTTGGATCGTGATAGTATTTACTTTTCAAAGTTCGAGTCGCAACCCGATTCGTTGATCGCATATCATTTAAAACGCATTTTTCCCGTAAAAATCGTTAACAATGTAATGCCCGGTTCAAAACCGGAGTTCGTCCGTCGAACTCTCTTTCAAAACGCGCGAAATGACGTTCGGCCTCCGAATGCTCATCTTCAAACTAAAAGCCGCCATTTGACACTTAAAATCATTTAATACGCATTTTTCCCGTAAAAATCGTTAACAATGACTCGCACGGTTCAAAATCGACGTTTGCCACGCAAATGCTCATTTCAAACTCAAAATCGACGTTTGCCACGCAAACGCTCATTTCAAACTCAAAATCGACATTTTCCACGCAAACGCTCATTTCTGTCTCAAACCGACGTTTGTCATTCAAACGCTCGTCTTTTCAAACAAAGTCACCTAATCAAACGTTTGTCATTCAAACCAAGATTAAGCTTGTCATTCAAGCCCCCATTTCAAAAGACACACACACACACACACACGATTTCGAGAAAGGTAGAAAGACTCGTCATGCGAGGCGTTTCGGGCGATCTCGTAATACTCTACCCGAAACGTAACGTGACCTCCGAACCTAACAATCTCTGGAACTAAAAGCTTTTTACTCGTTTTTGCTGCCAATAAAAATGATCCCCTTTTTCAAAGTCTTTTCCTAAGTTTTTGCTACCAATAAAAACGACACCTTTTCACAATAGCCGTTTCTCAACGTTTGGGCTCAAAATACAAAAACCGCGTGGCGACTCCTCATTTTGTTCCTTTCCATGAAGCGAGGTCTCAGACACCAACCCCCCGCGAAATACAACCGCGTTTCACGCCCCCGCCCGCGCGAAATCCCGGGTAATTTCAATCACAGGTGGATGTTTCTTCCTAGGAAATAACCTTGTGTTTTGGTATAGTAGGAAACAGAATTATGTGTCCTTATCCACTACTGAGGCTGAATATGTTGCCCTTGGGAGTTGCTGGACACAACTGCTTTGGATGAATCAAATGTTGAAAGACTATGGATTAAATAGCAAAATTTTGACTGTTTTTTGTGATAACAAAAGTGCCTTGGACATATCTAAAAATCCTGTCCAACATTCTAGAACAAAGCACATTGATATTAGACATCATTTCATTAGAGATCTTGTAGAACAAAAAGCGTATTATGCGGAATTTGTTGGGACTGAAAATCAATTGGATGATATATTTACAAAGGCATTAGATTTTGAGAGATTTTCCTCCTTGAGGAAGTCTCTTGGTTTGTGTGATATCTAAGGTTGTGAGCACAAATGTGTCTCACATCCTCTAACACATCTGTATATTAGATTAACTGAAAAAAAATTATAAAAAAAAAATTAAAAAAAATATATATATATATATCATGCATTAGCACGAAATTTCTCAGTGTGGTCACTTGTGAGTCTTCATCTTTGACATTATTTTTGATCACTTAATTGTGAGCACTTCCTGTTCATGTCATCTTTTGATTACTTGATATAACCTTCCTAGGTATCTCACAGTGGGTGCTATAAAAAAGAAAGAAAAAATATATGTGAGAAACAGCTGCTTCACCCTTAGTATGAAGCCAGACCATTGTGATAAAGTGATTTTCATAAGAAAACTTGAAATCAAACTTGATAAGATCATTGAGAAAAAGGGCTATCTTTGGGATCAAGTAAAGTGAAAGCTACTCACAATGCAAAAATCCACAAAAAAAAAAAATGGTGGATGCATCCTAGAGGCTGTGCAGATTGGATTATTGCTCATTAACTTTTTGTGATCTAAATGTGTCCCCATATGTGACTCACATCCTATGCCACATTCATAAGCTGAGAATATTTTCACCACCTGTGTGTTTGCATCATGCTAGGCATACTGCATTTTAGGACATATAGGAGCTTTATAAATATGTTAGTTAATTTATCTTCTTTCTTAATTTATTCTTTGATTTTATAGGTTTTTGATCTCCAATATCTTTCATGAAAGAAAAGGTGTGTATCATTCCTTGTTTAAAAAGGTTGGAAAATTCGATTGGGATTCTGTTTTTTTAAAAATATGGCTGAATTATTTTTGTTTCCATAAAAATCTATCAAAATCTTGTTTTATTTTGATCCCCTATTTCTTCGATGGTGGTTGTGTCTGGTAATCTCAAAGGTTTCTAGCCGTTGGAGGACTCCTAAGGTATTTGGGTTGTGTGAGACCTTTTTGGAGAAGGATTCCAAGTTTCAGTTAGAAAGGGGGAGCTGTGAGTATTAATTAGCCCTCACATCCATCCCATCCCCCATAAACCCTTGCTAAAACCTTTTGTTCTTTCTTCTTTTTGCACACAATCTCACACACATTGCAATTAATTCCCTTTTACTGTTCAACCTAACGCTCTGGAGATAGTTTAAATGGCTGATCCTTCAATCATTCGTGAGGAAGACGTTCTAGACATTGAGCCCCTTGCTGTCGCCATTGCTGAAGCTCCAATTACCGCCAACCCTGTAATCTCCAAATTTCTTGCTGAAATTCCTCCTCCCTCATCCTCGTCTAGCTCTTCAATGGAAAGATCTCCCTCAAAATCTCCTATATTGGAACCCTTGTCTGTTCCAACAGCTTCTAAAAACCCTAAAGCTCCAACCTCTCCGGTTATACAACCATCGGTTGTTGCCCCTGTTCCTCCCTCTGTTGAACCTTCTTCAACTAAAAAGAGGAAGCTAACCCCAGCAAAACCCTTAGACCATGCTGCGATTCCAGTTCCCCAACGCAATCTACGACGATCGCACAGGGTGAGGAAGCTGTCAGAAGCTGACAAACTGAAGAACCTGAAGAAACCTGGTGGTAAGCCCTCTACCGCCATAGCTTGTGATGATGAAGAAGAAGAAGAGGTAGTTGCTCCTCTTGTTAGGACTAGGGCTCAACCCTCAACAATTACTCCTCCTATTGTTGCTCCTGTCCTTACTCCGTCTGAAGCTATTTCCCATGCTGATCCTATTGATCCTGTTTCATCCTCTCTTATTAAGCCTTCTGATCCAATTACCCCTGCTCCTACTCCAGTTGTTGATACTCCTGTCCCTGAGACTGCTCCTTCTGTTGATAGTCCCTCTGTGTTTAGTGATGAGGAGCCCTTGGCCAATATTTTGATGGAGTTGAAAGGAAAGAAAAAGGTGGCTGCTACAGACTTTGAGCCTCTTGAAGAAGAAACTGGATATTCTGAGTCCAGTTAAGAGAGTGATGACACTGCCTCAGATGCCAACTTCAAGCTGGGAAGAGATGAGCTTGAACAAGAAAAGGAAGACCAAGAAAAGGATGTATCTTCTGATGATGAGACAGAGGTGGAGTCTGTCAAAATACCATCCCCTGCAAAGAATGTGGCTGAAGATGTGCACACATCCAGGCGCACATCCACCAGGAAGAAGTCTGATAAGGGTATTTCTACATCTCTCTCTATTGCTCCTGCATTTAAACCCTTTTCTAAGAAATTTGTAATCAAGAATGCCTCTGATAGGTTTGGTCTGATCTCTAATAAGGCCTTTATTGTGGAGATGAAAAGAGATAGGGAAACTTTCTTCAAATTGGCTATGGATAAATTTTTTGAAGAGAGAGGCTTGTTTTTAACTGTGGATCACCCTCTCCCATTCTATCCTAAGATGGTGTATGAATTTTATGCCAACTTGACCAAAGGACTAGGTAGATGCTACTCTCCCCTCTCTGTCTATGTTAGAGGAAAGTTTGTCCCCTTTTCCCCTGTTGTTATCAATGATTTTCTTGGCTTGGACAATTCTGTGGATCAATTGGTTGGAGTGTCTGATGAAGAACTTGTGTCTGCCATCACCCATGGCAAAGTGACATCTTGGCCTGTAAAGCCAAAAGATTTTGGAAGTGGTTCTTTATCCTCTCTTTATTGCTTTCTCCATACTATTCTTGCTGCCAACCTTTGCCCCTCAAATAACAAGACCTCTGTGACTAGGGTGCAAGCTGATTTACTGTATAGGTTGGGCATTAATAGGAATATCAATTTTGGATATTTCATTTTTAGAAAAATCTGTGCATATGGAGAGTCACCCTCTAAGAAGTGGTCTTTACCCTATCCCTCTCTAATCTCTCAAATTCTAGTTGCAAATGGTGTTAAGCCTGAGAGAAGTGAAGAGAAGGTTGAAAAGTTTGATTTTTTTAAGGAGACCAAAACCCTTCTAGACCCTAAGCAAAGATATGTTAATCTCCCTTTGGGTACTGTCCCAGAAATTGCTATGCCAGATGTGGACACAACTGGACACACATCTGAAGATCCTTTTGATGCTCAAATGAAGGATTTGGATGCTGAAATTGCAGTTGCTGAATCTCATTCCTTTGCTTTATCTGATCAACTTCAAGCCTCCATTGCTCATGACAATAATCTCAAGGCCCTTAAGGATAGACTCCTCAAATGGCATGCGAATCTTTCAGCTCAAAAAGGGGGAGATGAACCTGCTGCTGCTGGAAATAGAGATTGGGATGCTGCTGTGTCTGCTGCTGGCTGGAGGAGTTGGGAACTTTGAATTAAGGGGGAGAAGACTTTTTGATAGTTGTTTGATGGTCTTAAGACAATTTTTGATTTCTGTTTTTAGTTTTTAAACAATGGGTTGTAATAGCTTTAATTAGGATGTTGCTGAATGGTTGTTTTGTCTTTGTTTTTAATGAACAGTATTCTGCTCTAACTTGGTTTATGCAGTTTTTATGTGTGGATGTGTATACACATCTGGACACACATCCATTCAGGGGGAGTTATGTTTATATCTGATTTGTGTGGTCATAAAATGTGATTGTTATAAATCTTTGATTTTGACCAGAAAGTCCAAAATAGGGGGAGATTGAAAGCGTGAGTTTTTTAGGGAACAAATTCTTGTTTCCTTATTTCAATACACTTCTATTATGGTAAGAAGATTTTGGGACTTTCATGGAAGATTTATTATTGTCCTACTTTGACTAGGACATTGTAAATAAAGTAAATATCTTTTATTTATGTACATAGTTTTATATTAGGACTAACCTACTAATATTCTATTTTCTTGTGAGTGTGGTTTATGTTTTCTTATAGGAAAAGGGATCTCTCAAAGGAAGATGTTGATTACGTGAAGATCTTCTCCATGGTACATTATAAATACAAGGCATTCAGCACAAGAGAAGCTACGGATTTTAGAGAGAAAAATACTTGTTCTTCACGAGTGTCAACATTTATTGTATTTAGGTTGTGAGTGAAGGTTGTGCCTTACATCCGTAACTCACATCTAGGTTTTCATAGAGTTCTTTGTTTTACTTCTGACTAGAATAGGTCCTACTTGGGAAAGGGGATTTGTTCTTGTCGTAGAAGGTGATTAGAACTCATTTAGTATTTTCATATTTTAGTTTTATACTTATTTTTTTTTTTGTAAGCAACAAAAGTTTTTATAGTGAAAAGTTTTTGGGCGTAAGCCTAGTTTGCTGATCTCGCAGATCAGTAAGCGTATATAACTCTTGCGTTATTGTTTTTAATTTGTTTTATTCCGCTGCATTATCTGTGGATGTGTGGACAGTTGTGAGACACATCTGTACTCACATTCGTTGTCTGTTGAAGTTGATTGTGCTTCCTAACTACACGAAACTTTCACATCTCTAGTCCCATTTTTCAATCCATAATAACCAACATCGAGCTCTCATTGTCAGTTGCATCACCGTACCATCTCCTGCCAGCTTGCCTCCTTTCTTTGACATAAAAACACGGACACCCTAGTCGTAACCCTAAATTTCTTCGGTCTCTCCACCTCATCTTCTCCGACCACTTTTAAAGCCCTAGCCCTACTTTTCTTCTACTCGGTTTCCAAGTTTCATCACACTTGCATCAAAATCCGAATGATGTTCGCTTGCTAAGATGGTGGAGTCTGAGGGTTGCGGTTAGGTTACGTGCAGAAAAAAATGATTGCTTTTTTTCTCGCCCTTCCCTCTATTATAAAATCGTGCATGTGGGCTCTTATATAATAGTGTTAATTTCATACTAATCTGATCGATCCATCACATTCAAGGCACATGTAACTTAATCGTATATTTTCGTCAGAAAGTCTGTCTAAATTAGGAAAATTTTAACACTTTATGCACTAAATTGTCAAAAAAGAAAAGTCAAGTTCTAAATTGCACATATCCCTGGACATAGAAATGCACAACTTTTCGCACATGCCGCAGTTTCATCTTTTAGGCCGTCCTTAAAGAAGGTATCCTCGTATCGTATCTGATGGATTTCCAATTTAGTTGTCAAGCTTAATATTAAAATGTTGTTTATCTGAAATTTTTATTGTTGACTAGTAGTTAACGATAAAAATTTGGATGTTTTCCTCCAACTTTAATTTGGATGCTTTCCTCCTGAGGATTATTTACTTATGGGAGAAAGGTTAACCAATTCCTAAATGATTACAAAGATTTTTCTCTTTTACTTCTTTGAATTTTTTAATACTCTCAGTATTAAAGGTCATCGATTATCGTTCTCATTAACGATTGGCTCATATGTTCTTTTACAAGAACTAATATTTAAATACATTTTATTTTATGAAATATTAAATTTTCAAAAAATGATAACACCATGTGATTCCATAATGGTATTCATATGAATATCACTAATTTCATATTTAAATACCAAGAATCAGAATACGCTATTGATTTATACATGACCAAATTGATAACAATTAATTTTTTTTTTTTTTGGTTTCATTTTTTATGCCTTTTCAGGGTTGAACCAAAACCTTAGCCAAACACTTCCACATTTTCCTACCTTTTCATAATCCATATTGATTTATGTCAATTTTTCTTATGTGAAACATTTATATAGTATGTCGCTAGACGTATATAATATTTCTCCCATATTTTTGGCATATCAACCGCGTTTGAAATCATTACACAAATCAAATCAGCAAATGAAAATATTGTCTTAAGGTTGTTGGTTATAAACAATTTGTGTAATGAAAATATTTTCTCAAAATGTTTTTTCAAAATATAAATAGATGTATTTTCACAATATACTTCTTAATAATATTTTTCCATTAAGTATTTTCGCATAATACTTTTTCGAAATATTTTTAAGGTTTAAGATATATTTTCTCAAAATATATGATACAGTTGCAGAGGAAGGGAAAAGGCCTGAACGTGAAGCTGCTGAGGCTGCTGCTGAGGCGGAAGAAGCGGCGGGCTCCAGCGGCATCCCTTCACCACCTGTGCGTGCGCCTCACCCGAAGGACTTCAAGGCCGATCTACGGAGCTCGAGGCGGGCGCCTCGAAGACCCGGCGGGCGCCTCAAGGCAGCCAGCGGGGAAAAAGTTTGAAGTTTTAATGCTGCGTTAATTTAATTTACTTTGCTGATGTTTGATTATTTTAATTAGGGTATTTTTGGTATTTTCAATTGCAATTCGTTTTAGGGTTTTGTGGGGAGTATTTAAACATGTTTAAGACTTTGAATAACCTAATTTTTGGATTTATGAATTGAATTAAAGGACAAGAACGGCTAGGCCTTCTTTGTTAACGAATCTTGTTGATTTCTTGTTCGGTTCCATCTCATAACCTCCGTTTCCTACATCATTTGGTATCAGTTGTCTGGAAGATTTGATGGCCGAACGAGGGCGTGGAGTTCGTGGAGGAATAGGTGTTCGTGGAAGGGGCCGTGCAGCAGATCCTCCGGCAGACGATCATCACCGCGAGCGCGATATACGCGATATTGAGATCGACGATCTGAGAAGACAGGTTCAGGTACTTCAACTCCAAGTTCGGAATTGCAGAAATCGTGGGGGGACACCGCCGATTATGGGTTCTGATTCGGAAGATTCTTCCGAGGGTATGGAGTATCACGAGGGAGTCAATCCCTTTGCCAGAAATCGTGGACATCTGAATGGGTATGAGGAAGACGCTTTGAAGGATATCGGTGTCAAGATTGAAATTCCAGAATTCGAAGGTAAGTCTCATCCTGACGAGTTCATTGATTGGTTAAATACTGTTGAACGTATTTTTGATTTAAAACCTATGAAAGATGCTCATAGGGTTAAGGTTGTTGCAATCAAATTGAAAAAAACATGCTTCAATTTGGTGGGAACATGTTAAGAAACAACGGGCGAGGGAGGGTAAATCCAAGGTTCAATCTTGGGATAAGATGAAGAAATTGCTTAGGCATAAGTTTCTTCCGGAACACTATAGACAGGATTCGTTTCTTGCTTATCATAATCTGAGGCAAGGGGATATGTCTGTAGAAGAATTTATTAATGAGTTTGACCGTTTGTGGATGAAGTGTGATGTTGCAGAAGAAGACGAGCAAACAGTAGCCCATTTTCTTGGGGGATTACGTACTGATATTTCAGATGTTGTCCACCTGCAGCAATACTGGACCAATGATGATGTTTGTAGGCTTGCTTTGAAGGTTGAAAAGCAATTGCAGAGAAAGAAGGGTGTAATTAATTGGCAACACAAGAATGTTTCGGGTATTCATAGTAGTGGGAGTCCTAGCAAGGTTGAGGGAAGTTCACCAACAGTTCCGGTTACACCAACAGACAAATCTGGTGCAGTTTCGGAAGCTTCAAGGGGTAACAAGCCCACGAGGTGCTTCAAATGCCAGGGGATTGGTCACCTACGGGCCAAGTGCCCCAATCGACATGTTGTTGCGCTAATGGAGGATAACCCACCAGTTTATGATGAAGCACCAGATGACTCAGGTGGTGACACTGAAGAAGTGTATGCAGATCATGGAGTGGCATTGGTGGTTCAACGGGTGCTGAATGTGACGGATGTGGAAGACGGGGAGTGGCTTCGTCATAACATTTTTCGGACTACTTGCACTGCCAAAGGGAAAGTGTGCAACATAATCATTGATGGTGGTAGCTGTGAAAACATCGTTTCTACTGAGATGGTTGAGAAATTGAGCTTGAAGACGGAAGTACACCCACAACCGTACAAGTTGTCTTGGTTGAGCGAGGGGAGTTCTTTGAAGGTGAGCATGCGGTGCTTGGTGCAATTTTCAATTGGCAAACGTTACTCGGATGGTGTATGGTGTGATGTAGTGCCTATGGTTGCATGCCATTTATTGCTTGGTCGTCCGTGGTTGTTTGATAGGAGGGTTCAGCATGATGGCTACAAGAACACTTATACCTTTACGAAAGATGGAGTGACGGTTACATTGTGCCCTACTCACTACCGAAAGAAACTCGACTCCGGTAAGGTTTATGTCCCCATTAACCATCAGCTCCTCAGCTGGTCTAGTGTGGATGAATCATCAGAGCGACACAGTAGGTACAAGCAGCAAGTTGGTGCACTTCTCAAAAGAATTGTTTTCAAGGCGGGAGGATTTCTTTGGGTTCACGTGTGCAAGATGGGGTTTTTGTTGATGCGTCTTATTGGTTACGACTCGTGGTCGAGTCTTTTTCAAGGGGGGGTTGAAATTACCCGGGATTTCGCGCGGGGGCGCGAAACGCGGTTGTCTTTTGCGGGGGGTTGGTGTCTGAGACCTCGCTTCATGGGAAGGAACAAAATGAGGAGTCGCCACGCGGTTTTTGTATTTTGAGCCCAAACGTTGAGAAACGGCTATTGTGAAAAGGTGTCGTTTTTATTGGTAGCAAAAACTTAGGAAAAGGCTTTGGAAAAGGGGATCATTTTTATTGGCAGCAAAAACGAGTAAAAAGCTTTTAGTACCAGAGATTGTTAGGTTCGGAGGTCAAGTTACGTTTCGGGTAGAGTATTACGAGATCGCCCGAAACGCCTCGCATGACGAGTCTTTCTACCTTTCTCGAAATCGTGTGTGTGTGTCTTTTGAAATGGGGGCTTGAATGACAAGCTTAATCTTGGTTTGAATGACAAACGTTGATTAGGTGACTTTTGAAAAGACGAGCGTTTGAATGACAAACGTCGGTTTTGAGTTTGAAATGAGCGTTTGCGTGGCAAACGTCGATTTTGAGTTGAAATGAGCGTTTGCGTGGCAAACGTCGATTTTGAGTTTGAAATGAGCATTTGCGTGGCAAACGTCGGCTTTGAGTTGAAAAGGAGTTCGAAGGTCGAACTCTGATTTTTTGAACCGGGAATGTCATTGTTAACGATTTTTACGGGAAAAAACGTATTAAATAATTTTGAGTGTCAAATGGCGGCTTTTAGTTTGAAGATGAGCATTCGGAGGCCGAACGTCATTTCGCGCGTTTTGAAAGAGAGTTCGACGGACGAACTCCGGTTTTGAACCGGGCATTACATTGTTAACGATTTTTACGGGAAAAATGCGTATTAAATGATATGCAATCAACGAATCGGGTTGCGACTCGGACTTTGAAAAGTAAATACTATCACGATCCAAACGGGTCGGACTTGTAAATGACAGTATTTAAAGCAGTGTCAACGGAATCAAACGATCCGGATTCGTAAATGACGATCAACGAGGCCAATCGGCTCGGAATTGTAAATGACGATCAACGAGGCCAAACGGCTCGGAATTGTAAATGACAGAAATTAAAGGACGATCAACGGATCGATCGATCCGGAATTGATAAATGACAATAAAAGTAACGGAACGGGGTCGGAACGCCATTTTAACCCGTGATTACTTCTCTTACGGAAAGAGAAGAGGATCGAGGGGTTAAAACGTATCGGACCCCGTTAGACGGAGGCGTCTACATTTCGATGACGACGTTAGAAACGGTTATAGCGACTAGCGCGTAAACCGAGACGGAACGAGAGATTTAGAGAGAGGGAGTTATACCTATGGCTAGGGTCGACTCCTTTGGCTCGGGAGGTGTGTACGGGACACGGAAAGTGATTCGAAAGGTTGTTTCGAAGTAGTAGGGTGCGTATTTGATCGAAATACAAAGGTTTCACGCGAATCGAGACAGAACGGAAGCTCGGAAAGGGTGAAAATCAGTTGGGCCGAGGGGGTGGTGAGTTTTTGGAGTAATTTTGGTCCTCTTGAAAGCTTTGACAGCAACTTCTATTTATAGGTGAAAACTGCAGTAGGAGTCCGGACGGACTTGGACTGAATCCAGGGGGTTTTTGGGTATTTTGGAAATCTGGGGGACTTGCTGGCAATTTCAGGAAAAGTGCACAGGGAGTCCGGCGGACTAGGCTTGCAAACCCGGGGTATTTTGGTCTTTTCCCTTTGAATTTGATTGAAGGGTGACTAGAGGGAGGTGGCATGGCTGCCACGTGCCCCTCGAGTCACGGCCATGTGGGATTTTGTCCCCCTGGTCCCGGTTTTGTCCGTTTTTAAAATAACGGTCAGGAAAATGTCCGAAACGCCCGAAAAGTGCCGGAAAATGCGTTTTCGGGGAAAGCCATACTTTTACGTGAGATGACACGTGTTAAGTACGGTTCGGCGTCGGGATGCTGGGCGATCCCGGACGTCTCGTTTGCACAAAGAACGGGAGTTTAACGAGTTCGGTTAACCTGGAGCGGGCCGGTTAACGGATTTCGGTTAACTTTCGACGGATTTGGACGATTCGGATTTGGGTACTTGCGGTTAGCCCTCGGCGACGTCTCCTCCGAAGAAGGTGGGGTCGTTGAAAAGATAAGGATCCAAATCGGGATGCCTTACTTTGAAAGAGACACAGGCGGCGGTGGCCCGGACCCTTAGCGAAAGGATTCCTACGTATCCCGAGCGGGAATCAAGCCGATCGTAGTTCGAAGGTGCTAGGGCCGCGCGTGGGGACCTTGGCGAGCGAAGGCTGACCGCTTAGGAGGCGTCTAAACACAGATGAGACCATTCGCGCGGTACACAGCCACTCCGAATGGAGACTCTTGGGAGGCGTTCCCGAACACAGGACTTCGAAACCTTCGAGGGCGGGTGGCGCCTCAAACCGGAGTTGCGATGCTAACGAGGCGTTCGTGCCTTGGGTGCCGGGCTTATTGCATTGCCGTTCTGCTTTATCCTACTTTGGGATGAGCGTTCGGGCTTACGACCCAGTGGCGAAGAGGGATTGTTGCAAGGCGTTCGTGCCTTGGGGTTCGGGCTTGTGCTTTGCCGCCGGTGAGGTGGAACGATCGGGCTTACGACCGCGGCGCGGGAGATGAATGTTCACTTGCTGAAATGAAAAGGTGTTCGGGCTTACGAGGATGGCCGAAGAGGGATTGTTGCAAGGCGTTCGTGCCTTGGGGTTCGGGCTTATTGCTGCTGCCGGTGAGGTGAACAGCGAGGGTCTCGATAGGAGAGTGGAGGTCGGACCGCAAAGGTCGGGATTGACTGTTTGAGATCGGACCGTGAAAGGTCGAGATGGGAGATTGAATCAGACCGTGAAAGGTCGCGATTTGAGGATTGAAATCGGACCGCGAAAGGTCGCGATTGAGGATTGAAATCGGACCGTGAAAGGTCGCGATTGAGACTTGAAATCGGACCGTGAAAGGTCGCGATTGAGAATTGGAATCGGACCGTGAAAGGTCGCGATTGAGGATTGAAATCGGACCGTGAAAGGTCGCGATTGAGACTTGAAATCGGACCGTGAAAGGTCGCGATTGAGAGTTGGAATCGGACCGTGAAAGGTCGCGATTGAGAGTTGGAATCGGACCGTGAAAGGTCGCGATTGAGAATTGGAATCGGACCGTGAAAGGTCGCGATTGAGAATTGGAATCGGACCGTGAAAGGTCGCGATTTGAGGATTGAAATCGGACCGCGAAAGGTCGCGATTGAGGATTGAAATCGGACCGCGAAAGGTCGCGATTGAGGTCGCGATTGAGGATTGAAATCGGACCGTGAAAGGTCGCGATTGAGACTTGAAATCGGACCGTGAAAGGTCGCGATTGAGAATTGGAATCGGATCGGACCGTGAAAGGTCGCGATTGAGAATTGGAATCGGACCGTGAAAGGTCGCGATTGAGAATTGGAATCGGACCGTGAAAGGTCGCGATTGAGAATTGGAATTGGACCGTGAAAGGTCGCGATTGAGGATTGAAATCGGACCGTGAAAGGTCGCGATTGAGGATTGAAATCGGACCGTGAAAGGTCGCGATTGAGAATTGAAATCGGACCGTGAAAGGTCGCGATTGAGGATTTAATGGTGAAGACCATTATTAAATTTTAACGTCAGGAGACGAAATAGTAACTGGAATGTCCGGAGACATGATTGAGCGTTTGAATGTCAAACGTCAGCGAAGCCGAATTTAACGTCGGGAGACGAGCGTTAGTGAAAACTAGCCGGGAATTTGCGTACGGAGACGAAGCGTTAGTGAGAACTAACTGGGAATTTAACGTCTGGAGACGAGCGTTAGTGAAAACTAACTGGGAATTATCCTCGGGGGATGGGTGTTAGAAATGTCTAACTGGGGGAAATTTTACACTTTTGGGGGCCGAAAGTGGTAAAATTGGAATTGCCAAAAGTTGAGGGACCATAACTGGGGCTTTTGACTTTGCTATGAACCTTTGTCGAAATTGACTAGGATGTAGTTCAATTGACACTATGGGTGGATGACATAAAAATTTTGGTTGCAAAATTCCATGTCTAGATGCATTTTCCAAAATTAAAGTAGCTTTAATTCGGGACGGAGCGAAATTTTCGAAAAAATTCGAAAGAATTTGAAAGTTCCGGATTCGACGGAGTTTTCGAAATGTTTTGAAAGTTCCGGATTCGACGGAGTTTTCGAAATGATTTGAATATGCGTAGGAAATGAATGAGAACCGTATCTGCATTGCATCCTTTTGACATGCGTTGGTGCATTTTTGACGTTGCTTACGTCTTTGTTTGTGCACGGGGACAGGGGACGGTTAATACTCATAACCCGAAGAGTCGGGGTGCCTTTGAGGCGGTGCAAGCATTGTGGGACATTATCCGGACGTGGCTCGAGAGGGAGAGAGGAGTCCGCGGCGGTAGTGCTTGACTTCCGGGTTGGCTGGTTTATCAGTCTGCGGCACCGGTGTCGCCGAGGGCGAGTCCATGTACGTTGCGGCGAGCGAGTACTAGTGGGATACGACCCACACTTTCCATTTCGAGATGGGAGGGGACGGTGACTCCCACGGATTTTGCCGCTATCACCGGGTTGCCGACTTATGGCAACACGGCGGGTGTGGGTTGATGGTTACACCCGGAGCGATTATGCAGGGGCTGTTGGGTTTTTGATATTACCGATGCCGGGGCTTAGGCATTCGATACGGAGCCGATGGAGAGGCATCTCGGAGGCGGGTGTCGCCGCTTAGCACCTCCTGGCTGGGTCCTTGAGGATGACCGCGGAGCGTCTGGCTCGAGGGTTCCTTTGGTTTGCGCCCATCAGCCGGACTTTATTCCCGACTTCCGACACGTCTTGTCACTTCCACTGCTCGGGTCGCCGGTAGACTTGGGATGTCGTGAGGGGTTCATGCGTGGGGGAGGCTGGGTGGCCCCGAGCTCTACCATTCCTTGGACAAGGTTCTCGCGGGGAGAGGAGCACTCCTTTAG
>JAFEMH010008001.1:0-67852 GCA_022495995.1 Adenophora triphylla var. japonica | reverse complement strand
GAAAGACCTTATAAAACCTCCCAAATCATTTTCTCCACTCTGGAAGGCTTTAAATTACTCCGGTTCGAAAACCGTAGAAAATTTCCACCCAGACACCACCACGCTCCCTTTGGCACAGCCGACCTCGCCGGCCACACTACACCTTCAGGTGTGGCACCACCACGCCCGCATACACTCACAAATTTCATGAAGTCCAAACTATGATCGTGCTTGCAGATTCCCGCTAGTGGATACGTAGGGAATCCTATCACAGGTCCATCCAAACCGACACTATACGGTCACACAGACGCCACCACGTCCACACAACCGACCTATACGGTCCATACATGTGATGCCACCACGTCCTTCGGGGCTAAACCGACCTCCAAATGGTCACCCTCAGACACCGACACGCCCACACACGTGGTCCTCAAGCTTAGGGGACATCACACATCCTCGTACACGACAACACTCTCCCCATACATAAACTACGATCGTGGGATTGATTCCCATACGGGATACGTAGGAATCCTATCACGTGGTCCACCTAACCGACCTAAACGATCACACAACAAAGGTGACACCGCCACGTCCTCACGTAACCGACTCTACACTCTGGGCCACCTCCTCTCTTCAAAGACGCTGATCCGCATCAGTGACTCCTTATCTTATCGACGACCCCACTTCCTCCATAAGTGACATCGTCGAGTGGGACTTCGTGGCAAGTACCCTAATCTGGATCACTCTCTCTTCCGAACACACGGAAACACCGCAGACTCACACAAACTCGCCCTCGAACACCCGTGAAGCCCTAAAAATCCCAAAAACCATCAACCAAACCAAGGGGGGGGGGCATTCTGGGATTAAAAAGTACAAAAGGAATTTTAAGGAATTTTGTAAAATATGAAACTGGCAGCTGACGTCGCGCGAAACAACTAGCTAAGAGACATCATAATTACAAAATCCTCTTAAAGTCCACAAGATTCCCTTAAATCCAGGAAAACCAAAAATATGGTAATGGCTACTCATGTCGCGCGACACAGCTAGCCAAGGGACATCATAATTACAAAATCTCCTTAAAGTCCACGAGAATCCCTTAAATCCCGAAAAACCAAAAAACTGGTAATGATTGACAGCGTCGCGCGACACAACTTGCCATTTTTTGGACCCTATAAATAGAGGCCTCCCCCTCTCATTTTGACACATCTCCCTCTTCTCTCCTCTCTCACAGCCTTCAGGAACCCTTTCTAAGACCCTTTGGGGCACTCCCGGTCCCTTTCGGTTCCTTCCGGGGCCTTCCGAGCTCCCTCACGGTGCTCCGAAGCCCTACCGAGCGCTCTCGAGATGCTCCCGCGCTGCCCCGAGGCACTCTTGAGGTATTCTGAGGCCCCTCGTGGTACTCTGAAACCTTGCCCGGTCTTTCTCGAGGCGTCCTGGCCCTTTCCGAGCCAAACCGACGATTCCGACGCACGCCGGAACTCTGCCCGAACGCAACCGACGATCCCAACGCACGCCGACCTCTCGCCCGACCTAGCCAATGATCCCGCGATCCCAATGCACGCCGAAACTCGCTTCGAGTGCACACTTTACAATCCCGAGGCACGCCGAAGCTCGTCCGCGTACAATCGGCACATCCCGAAGCAATTTCGGTCCGTCCCGAAACACTATTCCATCCTCAAACACTATTCCCCAGCGGAAGACAGGCACGAACCAATATTGGTAAGGCTTCCTTCCATTACTATTTCAATACATTTCAATACGTAGTGTACAATGTAGACATCCGATACAACATGCATTTTTAAATACACACACACACACACAACATTTAAAGAAAGAAGGGGTGTCGAAAGACTCGTTTACGAGGCAACTCGGGTGAGCTCTAATATTCTAATATTCTCTTCCCGAGGAGTAACCCGACCTCCAAACTCAAAATCTCATCACACAAAAACAGCTTTTAACCGATGCATTTTCTCAATGTTTTCGGGGCTTAATCAAAATGGCGTGGCGATTCTACAAGCAAAAATAGCGAGACACCTCCACTCGATCAACGCAAAAAGCGAAATGCCATATGTCGGGCGCACCGCTGCGCCTCGGATCCGGGTAATTTCAATAACGAAGTTTCGTGGAGCACGAGAGGGTTAGAGAAATTTCAATGGCCATTTTTAAAAAACATAATATATGCTTCCTTCGTCCCATATTAACACACTTTCCAGGAAGGGAAAATGTAAATTTCTTTCTATTTAAAATATAAGTTTACAAGAAATTGTAATATTCCTGTTGAGTTGTGAATAATACTTCACTGAACAAAAGTATATTGAATATAACAAATATTTGTTCAATTTCCTCATTACTATGTTATGCAAGGAGTATAGATTTCGATTACCCTGCATTGTAAATGCTCCTTCTCATTTGTAATGTTTATAATTATTTCATTATTACAATACATAGTAAAATGCACTTAGGTCTCATTATGTTGTTGTTCAAATTATCCGAATACACCACACTAAGTTCATGTAAATATTTAGTCATAGGGTTTATCATAAGGCTGCAACTTAAATAAATTTTATTTTCATATAGTTAAAGTGGGATTATCGATTAATATTTTTTCTTTCCACATTGTTCCTTGCATAATCCCAATCAATTAAATTATAATTCAAATTCTAGTAGAATGGAGAACTAAACTGGGATATAAAGTAATTAGAGTAACACACTCTCAAATTCTAAAAAAGTTTACAATCTCCTTAGATTAACATCTACTTTCCTATGAGTATTCCAGTCAGCATCTACATTAAAATTCATAGCCAAAAATGGCTTTATTACATATCAAATTTACCAAAAAAAAAATTAAAAAAAAGGGAAACCTCCCGGAGTTTTAAAAGTTCAACACTCTCTTTGCTTTCTTGTTGCTTTCGTTTCGCTGCTCCCCCTCACCTTCAACTGCTCCTTCAATACATCCATCCTCAGATGCACGGTTATTACCACTGGATCATTTAGCATAAATTTAATTAGTCAAAATTTAGGACAACCAAAAAATAAGCATTTTTTTCCAATATTACCTTTTCTTATTGGTGGTCCTTTTATCATAGGTATGTGGGGTCTTGACGCCTGCTGGAGAAGAAGCAAGCCTCTGATTATTCTCAGTTATCTGCACTTAGCAAGGTAAACATGAAAGTTATTAATTATTGCACATATATTTTCCTCGTATAATATGTTAAGCCAAACATGTTAACGTTGTCGTCTGCATTCTCGCGAATTTCATCCTCAAATATCACCCTTTTAACAGTAAAATTTTCATTTGTGCGACCTAAACTTGTCTCGTTATGCTGAACCTGGAAAATATGGCACTTGCCTATAACTTTCCTTATTTGTCTCGCCAAAGGCTCTGCATAGCCCTCCTATTAAAAAAAATTATCTTCAACAAATTAAAACATTTGAATCTTACTACAAATGATTGAAAATTATAGCTTTAAAAATACTTAAGTGCATGGTCGAGGTAATTACCTCGTCAACCATCTGAGCCAAATCATGAGCCTTGATTTTAATTAACTTCTCAACCTCTCGATCAAGTAAAACACACTTTAACGAATCCGTGCCATCATGTAACTCAACCTCCAAACGATACCTATTCACAATCAGTGTGAGTGAAGGTCTATAGAAGAATTTCATACTTTATTTGTAATTGAAACAAAATAAAAAAGTATCTTAGAGAAAAAAAAATACCTCATGGTTGGATACAATTCATCCTTCTTACACTCTTCACAGTGTAGTTTCCCATCTTTAAGATGAACTTTTCTATTGCAAGTGCGACATGAATTATATTTCCTACCATTCATTTCCTCAATGTGTGATATACTACCATAAACATACAATGGAGATTTCTGACAAATAGAGGACAATGTGAGTGTAGATAATAAGAGTTAATCGTTGGAAGTATTGGTGAAACATTTCAGTCAAAGAGAATGAAAGAGTAACCCATATTTACCAACTTCTTGTTCCGAAACAACATATCCTTAATTTCTTGTATAAGTTTCTTATTTTCCTGGTATTCATCCTTAGATACACAGCTGAATGTGATGGTGATCTTTTCGATTTCAGATTCCTCTTCATATTCATTACACCTACATATTTCATAGATTTTAGGAGCTGTTTATCCATAAATTGAAGATTAATTTTTAAAAGTGATAAACTCATCATATATTTAACTACTTACATGCTAATAAATTCCTTAATTTCAAGGATTGAGTCATCGTTGTATAAATAAGTAGCACTGGTAGACAATATCCCTAAAATCCCTGCCAATAGAGAAGTGGCATACATAAATATTGTCAGGCATCACATGTAATATTATTAATGATTTACTAAAGAAATATGAGAGATATACGAACCACTTGATTCAAGTTTAACAATAGCTGACGTGATAATCCGAACACGCTGATTACTTTCGGGTATTGCAGCTGAAATTTTTATTAATGACAAAGATCACCCCATGAGTAATCCCGAATTTCGCCCCCTACATTTATTTAAAGTAGCTTAGATATCTCGGCAACCGAGCCATTACATTAACACATCAAATAACTAATACAAAAGATTAGGGAGAAAACGAACCTAGCGTCTTTAAGATCTACATACCGCATTGAAACCGGTTTGAAATTACTCAAACGTTGAACAACATCAAGCACCAACCACATATCCAATAATATCTATAAATGAGAGAAATTTAGGAGTGAGATTCAATAGACCTCGAATTAAGTACAATTAAATAAAGGTGAATTAGGTACTTTGCCACACAAATTTTTCTTGTTATCACCGGTTTCCGTAAGCATGTCAAGTGGAACAACTGGAAAAATGCCTAGGAATTTTGGAGGATTTCGACAATCTCCTCTACAAATGTCGATGCATCGAGGGGCAAATAATGTTCCCTTTGTATTACTCGAAACTCGGTTTTCGAACTTCAACCGAGAAGTTTTTTATGCTATAAAATGAGCCTTCAACAAACAATCCTTGGAAGTCAGTATGAATCGCCCGAATGGAACACTAGATGGCATGATCCTTGTATTTTAAAAGAGAAAAACTTTGTTAGAGAAAAAAATATTTATTCATCCAATGTCAGTATGAAGTAGTGATAGTTTCTAAACTAACCTTTTCATCTATTGCCACAAAATCAATGCTCATTAGCTCTCGTCCTTTCTTGTGTTATAAGAACTCCACATGCAACTGACATGAATGACAAATTTCTTATCGCATCTCCCTCTTTGAAACTGCTCTATGTAAATTAGTTGAGGAGCCATTTGAAATGATGAATTTGATTTCTTCAATTCCCTATGCTAAAACAATATATTGATATATATGTTGAGAGTAACTGTAGTTACATTTTTAAATGGCCAGAGATGCTATTAATCCTGCAGTTTGCAGGAAGAAGAAATGCAACGAGTAACATTCATCATTCAATTAGTAATTCGGAAGGTCAAGGAAAGTTGAGTTGCATTCTAATTGCGTGGCTATTTAAATTAAGCAGTTTGCTACAAAGTGTATATAAATATTGTTCCTATAATGTGTTATAAACTCTATGATTAGAATGCACAAAGAATATATGCCTGTACTTATAGCTATATCAAGGTATATCTAATGTGTGTATCAATTAATGTACTTATTCTAGTTGTCGATTCATTTTGTCTTGTAAATGGCACCAAAATAATAGGATAAGTTATTTACAGTAATTCTTATTCAATAGATAATTATCTGTACATATGGGGTACGTAGTTTCATTGCAATGTATCACTGAAACAATTCATATGCATACATTCAGTGTAACAGTTAATTACATTAATTCACATACCAAGGGTATTAAACTATTCATGATACCTATTTAGTCGAATATGAAAAGCCAAAGGTAGCCAAGTAACCCGCTGAGATGGCATGCTCGGAAAGGATATTTACCAATTTTGTGCTGAGGTGTCATGCATATATTCATTTTGGCCTACTTTAATATACTATAAGTACAAATTTTGTAATTTGCCCTTACAATAATACTCGGGTTCACGTTAGAGGTTTAAGGCTGATTTGGTTCTCTAAAAAGTAAAGTTGATTCTCAAGAAAAAGTCATTTGAAATACTTTTAATTAAGAGGAACCGAGCCCTAAACACACGAAACACAGCCCAAATGGCGAACATAGTAACATAGAAAAATAAAATAAAAAATTGAGTGTACAAATTACATTGTACAAGAATAGTGCTACAACAATAGTAATGTAAATGGAGTGTACAACTTTAGTGATCAATAAAAGTAACGGAAAATTACCAAAAAATCCCTTTGAAAAACTTTTATATCCAAAAAGTCCTAAGAACAATTATTCAATCTAAAAGTCACAAAATTCAATTTTCAAAACCAAAATAAAATCAAAAATTAACTATTTAACGAATGTCGTTAGGTTTGAAACTTTTATGAAAATGAAAATTTGTTTTCTAAAAACAGTGAGGTGTCACATGAGATTCTGACTTTTAGAATACAAAGCTTTATTATATTTAGAAATAATAAAAACATAATAATTAAAAAAATATTATTATAAAAAGTAATAATAATAAGATAAATTATTGTCCAATAATAATTAGAAAAGCAATTATATTGTCTTATTAAATTTAATTGTTATAACTTATAATTATAAAAACATAAAAAATATAATTATAGTAATCATGAATTATTTTTCATATATCATCACTATCAACATTATTTTAAATTATTACTTTAATTTTTTTACAATTATATTAATAATAATAGTAATATAATTACTTGTAAATTATTATTGCTATTATTGTTCATGATGGATAAATTTTATCTTTGTAAAACTCATAACTGAAAAGAAAATCAAGTTTTCATCATTTAAAATTTAAATTAATGAAATCAGTTAAATCGTTAAATTTTGGACTTTTTGATATTGAAAATCTAGTTTCAGGGCTTTTTTGATAGAATGATTATTTGTAATGTTTTTTAGATATAAATTTTTTTAAAGGGACTTTCCGATATTTTTCCTTTACAAGGAAGTACTCAATCCCTTCTAATCAAAAAAATCTTCAAATTTACTACTAAATAGCAAATTTATTTTCTTTAAACATTTATATTGGGACAAATAGGATAATATTATATATTGAGTGTGACCTATATTAATTAAGTGACGGACGGAACGAACGGTACCCTTTTAAAAAAATATTGTATAGAAAAATTGTTTTAGATATTTTTTTATTACTGAAAATATTTACAAAAATTTATATAAAAATGTTAGAAAAAATATTAAACAAATGAAAATATATAAAAGAAAAAAATGACGTTGCCCTTTAAATTTTTTTAATTATTGGAAAAAAATTACAATTAGGGGGACAAACCATACCTTGCCCTTTTATTATTAAGTGAGGACGTTAGGAGTCTTTCCCTTTTTTATTACAATAGTTATTTGAATTCAAACCTATATAAAAAGCCAAAATCTTGTAAAAAACGTGTTTTTTCATAAGCTTATGAAAAAAGGGGTTTTAAAATTACCGTAAAACCCGTCGCCTTCAGTTTCGATTAATCCGAAAATATCCACTAAGCAAACTCCGGCGTCGGAGGCTGATTCAGATCGAACTCTCGAAATCGTGGCTTTAGATCAATGACCGACGGCGAATCGGAGTCGCTTCTACTTGCGATATTCGTAGCGGAGAGGAAAATGGCTGCCAGCGCAAGATCTGGCCTCACGATCCCTTCGAAGTAAAGCATCTGATTAACCGGCCGATAAAATCCAGTGGCAGCGCCGGAAAATGTGGGAAAACAAAACGGCTGATGCTGCTCGAGTGGAAGATGAGAAACTCTGACTCAGACTATTCCGTCCAATCCAATGGCAGCGCCGGAAATTGTTTGAATTGTGAGTTGAATTTTGGTAGAGTTGAAAGGAGATTTTGAGGGGTTTGATTTGCAGTAAGAACATGGGATTTGGGTTGATGAGTGTAACCCTTCCTTCCCTATTTTTTAATAGAAATTGAGTACCAGTTAACATATGATCAAGTGCCAGTTGGTGTATAATAGAGTGCCAGTAATAAAGTGCCAGTAAGTGCGTAATTGAGTGTCAATGTATTTGTCGAGTGTCAGTGCGTGTGTTTTTAAATGCCAGTGCATTTATTTATGAATGCCAGTGTTTCACATAATTTTTTTACTCAGGTTTTCTCTATTTTAAATATAAAATATAGTGCCAGTGCATGTGTATTTGATTGCTGGTGTTAATGTAAAAGAGTGTTAGTATTGATGCAAAAAAGTGCCAGTTAAAAGCTCTCTTTGTTCAGAAACTCAATGCCAGTACATGTGTAACAAAGTGCCAGTGCATGTGCAACAAAGTGCCAGTGTTAGTGTAAAAGAGTGCCAAAGGTGAAGAGTGAGAAGCATCTATATAAAGTGCCGGGCAAAAAGCTTAACAAAGTGCCAGTGTTAGTGTACTGACACTTTGTTAAACTGGTACTGGCACTTTTTACACTGGCACTTTGTTTACACTGGCACTTTGTTAAACTGGTACTGGCACTTTTTTACACTGGCACTTTGTTACACATGCACTGGCACTTTGTCACACTGGCACTTTGTTAAACTGGCACTGGCACAAACGGGAAAAACAAAACACGTTTTTCCTAAGTGACAGGAAAAACGCGTTTTTTGTAAGACCAACTCATATAAAAAAACTATAGTAAAAATTAAATAAATTAAATTTTACTTACCTTAATCGCTTCCCGTTGTATTTTCATTAAAGTACTCCTTTTCGAGATGAACATCCATCTTGTCTTGTTGTCTTCTTCCTGCTTTCAACCAATCATTCATCAAAAGTTGAGCTTCAAAACCACTGGATGATAAATTGTAACAATTATTCTCCATATTCCCATCAATGCTAAAAACTTGCTCCATCGAAATCGTTGATGTGGGAAAAGCAAGTATTTCTCTTGCAATCGTAGAAACTATAGGAAAAGTATGTGATCTCCTTGACCACCAACTTAAAATATCAAATTAATCAACATCTTCATATTCAAATTCGGTGAATAAATATTTATCAAATTCGTTATTCACACATCCAACACGAGATTGTTTTATGCCATAAAAAATTGCCACAAATAATGATTGCGATGAGGAAGAGGAAGTTGAATCGAAGACTCACTTATACTAGAATCACAATAATTGACTTGTATTCTTGAAAGTTTTCTAAAAATACTTGTCTAGCATTACAAACTAATTAAGATACGTTAGAAAAAGGGGAACCCACCAAATAAAAGTTGAATAATAATAGTATAAATATTGTTTGAAACCATCATCTCTAACTCTTGAATCTAATACCTTAGCAACAAAAAAAAAATAGAAATGTTGAGCAAATATTTTCCCACTTCTCTTGCATTTTAAAAAGCGCATATTGAAGAATAATATCATGGTCAAATTCAGAAAATACACTAAAACTTTTCACACAATTATCAAGAACTAAATTAGATGTAGGGTAATACGTAATGAATATGTTAAGTCCCAATTGGTAGGAATCAGGCTAGAGGGGGGGGGTGAATAGCCTGTTTTAAACTTTTTATAGAAACTCTTAAAAACCTTTAAAAAATGTTGAGTAACTATTTTCAATGAATAACCGATGGGAAAAGTTTGCACAGCGGGAATAATGATATCGGTTAGAGAGCTTCTCATAAAACTGTTAGATAAAGAGTTTTCAAAAAGTAAGTTAAAGTTTCATGCAACAGATAATTTTTCAGTAAGACAAACAAGTAAGCAGTAACTAGAATCAACAGGTTGTGACAAGTTGAGAGATTGTCAACCAGTTACAACAACACAAATAATAAACAAGCACACAAAGAAATGACACATTTTTGAAAAGGTTCACAGTGTTAAATAACTGCTACGTCCTCTACCAAGTTTGGTCAGAACTTGGATTTGTGAAAGTGCACTACTATTAATGATTCCTAACTATTACAAATTGCAAGCCCAATGATTGAAGACTGCTAAAAGTAAAGTGACCACTAATGGATCGTGCTACAATAATGACCAAGTGTTTTCTAGAGATGTGTTCACAAATTGAACTGATTTCTCCAGGGTGTGTGTGTGATTCAATCAATGTGTTCCATTAATAGTCTTGTTGAGGAACACTACATGAATTGATTGAAAGTGCTTAGTATTTGTCCTAACAGAGATATGGTCTAGTGAATGTGGAGACTTGAATTGAATGCCTTGAACTTGAATTCTTGGAGGTTGGTAGTTCTTGGCGACTCACTCTCAAAGATCTTTAATGCGCCCAACCTTCTTCAATGCTCTGAAGAAACTATTTATACTGACTTTCAAAATAGAACTGTTCTCTCTGAAGAGGTTGGAGTGATGACTTGGGATTAAGCAATTCTAAATCTATACATATATTTGACTAATAATCTCCTCCTAATTGCTTAAGTCCAATCACCCTAGATTAACATCTATCTTAACTGAGTAAAAGAATGACTAAGAATTTATCTATTAAATATATCATTCCCTAAGTTAAGTGACAACTTAATGTAACCTAAGTAAAGCTTACAAGAGATGAAAGCTTGAGAAAAATAAAGTAAAATAAAATGGGAATTTTGAATGAGACAACCTGTAAAGTGAAACAGTTAGTAGAGTGAAGTCATTCAAAATTAAAAGGAACTTCAAGAAAGCAAAACATTTAAATGGACAAGTTTAGAGTTCAGAAATTCTCATTGATAATCAGCAGACCGGTTTGAAAGAAAGACATTCATTTCATCGGTTACATTCTAATCTTCAGCAGCAGGATCGGTTGGAGGATTGGTTGAGGGATCGGTTGGATCTTTGACCGGTGGAGCAGATGAATATGGTGAAGCCGATGTAACTGGGTCTGATGATTTGGCTCTTTTGGCATCCCTCTTTGCTTTATTCTCCTTCTTTTATTCATTTTTCCTCTTCTTTTTCTCTTCATACTGAGTTTTACCTAGATGGCCGTCTGCAAACATCTTCAACAAGACTTCATTCTGGGCTTTAACTTTAATCAGCTCGGTTTGCAACTCCAAATTTTTCTGTTCGGCTAGGTTAAGAGCTTCAGTTGATTTCTTCAAAAGGGCTTGACCAGAGATGGCTTCATTACATAGATCTTGGTTGGTGTTGGTGGAATTATCAAGTTGTCGAAGAAGATCATTAATTGTAGCATCCTTTATATTCATCAATTCCACAAAGTTTGCAATGGCCATAGCAAAGCCAGTTTCCATTCGGTTAAGTCTTCTCTCTTCCTCCTCCTGATTGGACTTAGAAAGAGAGTTGACCAACTCAATGTTAACATCAATAACCCCCTTGAGCAAGGCTTCATAAAATTCAGCAAGATCAAGTACAACAACAGGCCTGAGAGAATCATCATCGGTTGAGGAGACCGGTTGAGGAGCTGGCTGAGGGGTCGGTAAGACAACATCAGTAAGAGGACAAACTGATGATGGAGTGAATATCTGAACGGCTAGAGAGCGATCGGTTGGAGACTGGTCGATTAAAGGAGTTATATGGGGCTCGGTATGTTGATCAGTAAGAGATATAGCTGGAGAACGGATAGGAGCATCGGTAGATGAATCGGTGAGAGAGATAGCATTACCCTGACTGGTTCTATTTACCTGACCGGTTGGAGAAATTTCAATAACTTCATCAACTGATTCAGATGAGGAATCAGGATGATCAATAGTAGGTGCAAGGAATACATTAGGCTGTAGGCTCATCATCTCAAAGAAAAGATAGTTCCAAAAGTTCAACAAAGAAGTAGAACCATCGGTAAGGCGCTTGCCTTAACCGTATCAACGGTATCATTCTTAAAGCAACCAAAAATAGAGAGGCATGTCTAATGTTGCTCCATAGTTGAGCATTACCATTTCTCATTATGGACAACCTAGGGACCTGGGGCATCAACCTAACCATATAGGTTACCTCATAAGACCATCTAAAAATTCTCATTTCCAACACTTGGATCATTCAGTTATTGAGAGAGAGGTATCTGAGAAATAGGTTGTCCATTGATAAGGTGCTTTCAACAGGTCTGGGGGCTCTATGAACAATCTCTCCATTAATCCTGATGGTGGTTTGCCATTAAGAAAGGAAGGGAGGGTACTTTGTCTTTTGTTTGGGAGGGAATTTGGTGACAAGTTGTTGTTCTGCTTTGCCGGGTTTGAGCTTATGGCTTTTGGGAGGTGCAGGCCTTTTTCTGAGTTTAAGAATTGTGGATTTTTGGAAACGGGTGCTGGTTTCACCTGGGCCATTGGTTTTGGTCAGATGAGGAGGTGTATCGGTTGGAGGTGAACCTTTTCCCATAACTTCGGCAACATCAACAAATGTTTGCATTCTGTCCTCTCTTCTCTTCTTCTGAAGTTCATCGGCAATTGGTGGAGGCATAGGAATGGCTTCAAGGTTGGATCGGCTAGTGACCTTCTCATGAACATCAAAAAGAGGCATCCCATTGTCTAACCGGGGAATTGAGGCCTTTGAAGTGTAATAGTTGAGAGGAGAAAGTAGATCCTTCTGATCATGAACAAAGTTAAAACTTGTCGGTGGGACATAAGTATTAGTGGGATCAAAATCAATCGGCTCATCATCTGAGATTTCCTCATCTTCTAAAAAGTCTGATGAAAACTCCTCCTCAAAAACTGGGTCGGTCTCCTCCTTAGCCAGTGACTTGTCTTTCGAAACTGAAGTTGCTTGACTGACCGAGAGAGAGGCTATGATGGCTTATTGAGTGGCCAATTCATCAACTGAGATTCTTTGCTGGTTCAATTCAGCTTCAAACAAACTGGCGGCCATAGCCTTTTGCAACTCAATATCATCAACATCAATAGATTTGCTCTCTTTAATCGGTTCAGTAGATACAACAGTAAGAGGCATATCAGTTGCAGGCTTGCTAACTGGTAACACACTTCACTAACCGGTTGAACAGGCTCATCGGTAAGGGGCTTATCAGTTAAGGACTCTTTCACCGGTAAGTCATCTTTAACCGGTTCAACAAACTCACCGGTCAGAGGCATCAGTTGAGTAACTGATAAGGCATCAATATTTTTAGCCTCTCCTCCTCCTAAGGCTGTAACCGGTGAAGTATCGATTAAGCCTCCTCCCACATGTCTAACCGTAGCCATCGGTTTGGGAGTAGAAAAATCAATATTCTCAAATCGGTTAATGGTAGCCTCAGTTTTGTCATCACCATTATCAAAATCATCAGAATGACTGAAGCTGGAGGCTGACCGATCAGCGTCATCAATATCATCATCAACATCAGCTTTATCATCAAAACCACTATCTTTGAACAAGTCCTCAATTTCTTCATCGGTCACAGAAGCCCACTTGTTTTTATTTGAGTGAACCGCTGAAAAGAAATCAGACAGAGCAATAACTCCCAAGGCTTGGATTTCTCTGTTCATATCCACCAAATTCTGAACCAGGTCCATCACGTTCTTAATAAACTGGATTCTCCGCGGACCTTGATTGACAGGTTCAGAATCAAATGAGGGAAGATCATCCTCAGGTAACTCATATCTCCCCAATTGGTATGGATCAGATTCTAGCAAGGTGTCTTGGGCATTGTACAAGAGAGCAAAATCAGCCCACACTGCATGGACCATCATGTCTTGCCTGAGCCTATCTTGAGCTAAGTAGATAGCATTCCAAAATTGAGGCAAGAGATCAAAATATCAGTTGTATAGCTTGGTAAGGCTTTCTCTAGATAAAGAGATGTAATAGTCACTCAGGAGGCATGGCTTGCTGTAATAGATCCCTTTATCTTCATGAAATTTATCAAAATCAACATAATCAGTCATGTCACCATCTGGGACAGAGTTTTTATTGATCTCATGAAATTGCAGCAATCTCCTGATAAAAGGAGGCAAATGATCTATGGGATAAACCCAATTTGGAGAGGGAGCAGCCTTGGGATTTACAGACCAAGGGTTGTAGTGGTAGATATGAAATGCTAGGTTTCTGATAGGTTGGCAATGGCTGATCGGTTGAGAAGAAGATTGACCGGTAAAGGGAAATTTATCGGTTAGGAAGTTATGATTAAATAGCCATTTGGGAATGAAGGGAATAAATGTACTCAAATAAGTTTCAATTCTTTTCTTTCTCTCAGCATTCTCTTTTGCCACTGAGAGGAATATTTTGGAGTAGGCTTTGATTTTTGAGAAGGTGGAGGAGATGACTTTCTTGCAATTTTCTTTGGTCGGTCAAGAGAAAGAACTGTAGCAATCGGCTTATCATCAGATGAGGTCGGTTGAGGAGCACTAATCGGTTTGGGATCGGCTGAGGATTCATTGGTTAGCTTTCGCTTGATAGGTAAGGTAGAGGTCGGTTGAGCAGCATCGGTTGACTGTCTAACCTTTGGTCGGCTAGACTTCTTCTTCGGTTGAGCAGCAGATGGCTTACCGGTTGCAGTAGCAACACTGGTTGATGGCTTAGCTTCTTTAAGAATCCTGGCCTGATCAAACTTGTCAAATGATTTGCAGAAGGATTGAGGGTATTTTGGTTGACCGTTTGAGGTAGTAAGCACAACTGAAATTTTCCTCAATGCACGGCTAATCAACAAATAATGGCACGGTTTGGCTTTGTTGTGCTTGGAAGTAGGCTTCTCCTTCTAATACTTCTTGAATGCTATCAAGATAATCCTATAGAGGAATGAGCACCAATTGAAATCACTTTGAAGAATGATTGCTGCAATAGCTTCCTACTGTACCATAGTGATACAATGATGGGAGCCAGATCGACAGATAAAGCATCGGTCAACCACCTCGGCTAGGGTGTAATGAACGGAATCCAGATCAGCTTTCTTGTTACCCTCACCGGTAACGAATGGGTCTGTTCCTCTAACTCTAGAACATGTAAGCTCCATATCTTTCATCAAAATAGAAGATGAACCAGTTGAAGGAAGGTTAGAGAAGGCATTTGCAATGGCTGAATGACTGAAGGTTATCGGTTGACCAGCAACAGTTGAGATAATAGCAGACAAATCTCTGTTCTTCACATCATCATTCAAAATGCCATTGTCGAATAGTTCATTAACCAACTCATAATAAATATCTTCATTTCCCTCCGGCATCAAGAAAGGATGAACACCAGCTTCCACGAATAAAGCTTGAAGAAGCTTTCCTTCTTCGAAATCAAAGAAACTTGGAAGAATGTAACCTCCATAAATGTCTTTCTTGGGGGTTGAAGGTTTAGGAGCCATCTGTGAAAAATCAAACATCAAACCAACATTTTAAGTTAGAACAGAAAATAGACATGATAGATGAAGTTTATAACCTAGTGTTTGAAAGTTCTACACATCTTCAAAATTTTAGAAAGATTTTGAGTTTATAAAAGTATTACCAGAATTCCTTGAGTATGGAAGAACGGAGAAGATGAAGATTTAAGCACGGATGAACTGAAACTAATGGAGACTTTAGCCGGTTGCGATTCGATTTGCAGAGAGAGAGAGAGAGAGAGAGAGAGAGAGAGAAGTTTCTAGGGCTTGAAAGTTTGAAATTTGCTTTTTGAAATCCTTTTATAGGGACAGAGAGGAGGTGAAAAGGTTTATTGGAAGTAACAAAGGCAGTTCAAACGTTTTTAACTGGTTTGCACATATATTACATATTTTAATTCACGATTCTAAATATAGGACATAAAAATAGGGTACGTGTGTGCATCAGTTATGTTTAAACATAATAATGAACAAAAAGAATAACCTTTTGGATAAATGAGAATGATACAGAGTTTATATTTTTGATCAAAATTAAAATTTTGATCTACCTAGGAAAGGAAAGGTAGGGGACAGCTCATAGCGGTGTCAGACTGAAATGGCTAAAGAGATTGATGTGACAACAGGGATGTTAATGAGCTGGTTAAAAGAGGACTGGGATATTCAATCCAGACGCAGTTTGTCGATTAGGCGCTAGACAGGTTGATGGATAACCGATCAGGTGCGATGACCGGTTAGAGAGCTGCTTTGCATCGGTTAAAGACCATCGATTAGGTATACTAGATAGCACACTAGTTAGGGACACCGCTTAGGAATTCTTGCTGGCACACCGATTAGGGACATCGGTTGGCAGTGGTATTTGAGGAATCACCTTGATCGGTTGAGAGCTTATACAAGCAACAGAGTTGGAACAATTTATCAACGAATATCAATCATGCCTAATTCTCCTCTAAGAAATTCAAATTTTTTAATGTCTAAGGGTTTTGTCAAAATATCAGCTAACTGATAATCAGTATGAACTTTTAAAAGAACGATATTACCCTTTTCAACATGATCCTTGAGGAAGTGATATTTGATGTCTATGTGCTTTGTCTTGGAATGCATCACAGGATTGTTGGAGACTGAAATGGCTGATGTGTTGTCACAGTAGATGGGACACACTTCTTGGGGAATTTCATAGTCCACCAGTTGTTGCTTCATCCATAGGATTTGTGAACAGCAACTCCCAATAGCTATGTACTCAGCCTCAGTTGTAGAAGTGGAAATTGAAGCTTGCTTCTTGCACGACCAGGAAACCAATCGATTATCCAGAAATTGATAAGGGCCACTAGTACTTTTCCTGGTGACCCTACAATCTGCAAAATCAGCATCTGAATAGCCAATTAGCATAAAGGATGAATCTTTTCGATACCACAAACCTAAGTAAGCAGTTCCTACAAGATATCTAATAATTCTTTTAACAGCTTGCAAGTAAGATTCTCTAGGGTCATCTTGAAATCTAGCACATACACATACGGCAAACATGATATCTGGCCTACTAGTGATTAAGTAAAGTAGAGATCCTATCATACCTTGGTAGAGTGTCATATCTATTTTCTTACCGGACTCATCCTTGTCAAGGTGTACATTGGTGGCCATTGGAGTACTTTGATGATGAGCAGAATCAAGACCAAATTTCTTGATAAGATATTTGGTATATTTGGCTTGATTGATGAAGATACCTTCTTGAGTTTGTTCGACTTGAAGTCCAAGAAAAAAGGTTAGCTCACCCATCATGCCCATCTCAAATTTGCTCTGCATAAGTTTCTCAAATCTTTTGCATAATTTTTCGTTAGTAGATCCAAAAATAATGTCATCTACATGTATTTGAACTAACAATGAATGTCCATTATGCTTTGCAATAAATAAGGTGGTGTCGATTTTACCTTGTTCAAACTTCTCACTAAGTAGGAATTTGGAGAGAGTTTCATACCATGCCCGGGGTTCTTTCATAAGGCCATACAACGCTTTGTTTAACTTGTAGACATGATTAGGCTTCTTGGACTCTTCAAATCCTGGAGGTTGCTATACATATACAAGCTCTTGAAGTTCTCCATTAAGAAAGGTAATTTTCACATCCATTTGGTACAACTTAAATTCCTTGAAGGCTGCATAGGCAAGAAATAATCTAATGGCTTCTAGTCTAGCTATGGGGGAAAAGGTCTCATCATAGTCTATGCTTTCTTCCTGTCTATACCCTTTTGCCACTAATCTAGCCTTGTTCCTGGTTATCTTTCCAGACTCATCCAATTTATTTCTATAAACCCATTTCGTTCCAATCACTGTTTGATCACTAGGTCTTGGCACTAATTCCCATACTTTGCATTATCAAACTGGTTGAGCTCTTCTTGCATAGCATCTACCCAGCGGGGGTCATTAAGTGCTTCTTCAGTCTTCTTTGGTTCTATATTTGAGACCATAGCAGAGGAAAATAATCCATGTTGTTACTCCATGCTTCTTATCTGGCCCCTAGTCATTCTTGGACTAAAGATGTCACCAATCACATTTTCCAATGGGTGATCTCTAACTGATCTCACTTCCCTAGGAAGGTCTTGCCTGACGAATTCTTGTCTTAAGGTTTCTAATGGAGGAGCAGAATCGGCTAAGGGAGATGTGAACGGTTGGGGAGATCGGTTAGGGAGAGGTGAGGCTGACTGATGATCAGTTAGTGGAGAAGGAAATGGTAAATTTATGTTTGAAATTGGTTTAGGTTCAGATGATGTAATAGGAACAGTAGTAGAGGGGCTAGCTGGTATTGAATCGGTTAAAGGATTTTGAACAATAGGGTTTCTGACCGATTTTGGAAAGAATGAATCATCAACTAGGGCTCTACTAGTTACACCACTTGGAACTGAATGCTGAGCTGGAGATTGATTTGCATTATTACTGGTGGTTTGATTGGAGTTTGGATTGCTGGATTCACCTGTCTCAAAAACACCAGAATTATCAGTACTATTTGGAGCCTTGTCAGACTCTAGCAAATCAAATTCATCAAATGTAACATGAACAGATTCAACAATTTTCAACAGGCGTTTATTAATAACTCTAAATGCCTTACTGTGCTTGGCATAAGCAACAAAGATGCCTTCATCGAATTTCTCATCGAATTTACCTCGACGCTCTTTACCGTTGTAAAGAACATAACATTTGCAGCCGAAAATCTTGAAGAAACCAATGTTGGGAATTCTGCCACGCCAAAGCTCATAAGGGGTCTTGTTATGAAATTTGTTGACCAAAGATTGATTCTGGGTGAAGCATGCTGTATGGATAGCTTCAGCCCAAAAATACTTAGATAGCCTAGCTTCGGATATCATTGTTTTTCCAGCTTCGATCAAGGTTATGTTCTTTCTCTCAATAACACCACTTTGTTGTGGTGTTCCAGCGGCTGAGAAATTATGGTCTATCCCGTGATCATCACAGTACTGAGCAATTCCATTATTCTTGAATTCCGTTTCATTATCTGATCTCATACTGATGATGTCACACTCTTTTTGGGTTTGAAGTAGACATAATAATTTGGTGGCAACTTCATAGGTATCATCTTTGGAAGCAAAGGTTTTCACCCATATATATCTTGAATAGTCGTCTATAACAACCAAGGCATATCTGCTTCCCCATAAACTGGCAGTTGTTGTGGGGTCAAACAGATCCATATATAGCAGTTGGACGCACTTAGAAGTGGACATGCAGGGCTTGCTATGGAATGATTCTTTATGCTGCTTTCCTAACTGGCAGGGTCTGCATTTCCTTCCATGATCAGCAGACACTTGAGGTAGGCCGGCAACCAGATTTGTATTAGCTAGCTTGGATAGGTATTTGAAATTCAAGTGACTGAGTCTCTTGTGCCATAGCCATGAATTCTCACTGATGTTCTTTGCTACAAAATAAACATTAGTAACACTCGAAACAGTATTTAAATCTATAGCATAAACGTTACCTTTTCATTGTCCAGTGAGTAAGGTTTCTCCTGTAGCAATGTCTTTCACATAACAGTTGGAAGAATTGAAAATACAATGCATATCTTTAGCACAAAATTGTGATATGGAGAGAAGGTTGTATTTTAGACCATCCACCAAAGATACCTTATGTACAGTAACTGTACCTCTTTTGATGGATCCAACCTTTGCATTGTCACCAAAGACAACTGGAGGACCAGATGCTTCTTCAAGATAGGTAAGGAGTTCAGCATGGCCAGTCATATGCCTAGAGCATCCACTGTTCCTAATCCAAACATCCTTACTAGCATCGGTTGAGGCCATGAAGTATTCCTAAAATAAAATAATAAGCTTATGGTCCCCCTTATTCTTTTGGGTCCAAAGAGTTAGTTCCTCTTTGGCAGCCATACCTAGCCACCACCTAAGCTTTGAGACTCAGTGGGTCCAGATAGGTGCTTCAAGAGGCATTCATAAGCCTTGTGACCGATAAAACCACAATTTGAACATTTATTAAAAGATGGATGTGAGGAATTGGGTGAATTGATATTCGATTTGGCCAATGTTTCAAAAGGATCAGAAGATTGGACTGGAACAAAAGCCTTGGGTATAAAGGTGTTGGATTTACCTTTGTTGGCTGGTTGCGTGGGCTTGGAAATTCTCTTACCGATTGAGGAGCCCTTACCGGTTGGAGCTGTATGACCGGTGACGGGTGTCTGACCAGTTGCTCCTTGACCGGTTAAGGCTGCTTTACCGGTTGAGGTTTCCAGACCTGCAGCTTGGCCAGCAAGTTTAATTCCAACTTTGCTGTCACCATCACTAAGTGGGACATATGATCCTAGCTTAGGATCAGCTACCTTAGCCCATTGGGATTTGTTCTTATCGAGCTTCTTGACCTTGGTCTGTTCCTTCACCTTAGGATAGGTAAGTGGGACAGCACCATAAGTACGAGGAATACTTTTCTTCGGAAGGTCAGAATGAGTATCATCAAACTTGTCCATCAAGTTCTCACTAACAGACTCAATAACTGGCTTGTCTTTGCTGTCATCACTACTGGAGCTAAAGCCTATACCGGATAGATCTCGATTAGGAGACATCTGGTCTTGTATGATAGTCTCAACAGCAGCTTTGAATTTTGAAAAAGTGTCAATTGTTTTGGAAAGAGAATTGTTTCTTGACACCAAATCAGCAATTTGACTAACACATATATTTAGTCTCTCAGTGAGTTCTTGATTTTCTTTTCTCAACTGATCAGACTCTTGCTTACTTTCTGTCAAAACTTTTATTTCAGCTTTTAAAGAGTCATTCTCAGTTGTGATTTTCTTAAGATTAACAGCCACAACTTTGTGAGCATCATTTAATTTTTCAAAATCAGTGAAGAGCTCATTCATCACCTCTGCCATTTCAGACTTTGACATATTGGGCATAGGGTCAATAGTAGGCTGAGAGGTTGAGGATAATGGTTCAAAGTTAGGATCAAAATTAGGTAGGGATGATATTGGTTGGGGGCTTGGATCGGTTAAGGTCTTCAAAAATTGAATCGGTCGAGGCTCAAGCATCGGTTGATGGGAAGAGATCGATTGAGCTTGAGTTTGGTAGGACTGTTGTATTGGTTGCATCAGAGGTCTGAGAGTGGGAATGGTTTTATACTGACCGTAGAGCTCCTCCGATATTCTGAATTTTGAAATTGTAAGGGTTATCTGCCTTAGGTATAGGTTCGTCAAAATATGACAAAGGAGATCTCATTGGTATGGTCTGGTCATTGTAAGCTGATTGTTCATTGGAGTTTGGGTGTCTAAAGATTGGTGACTGCAAGGAGATAGGTTCATCATTGGTTCCATCAATAGCAACAAAGCTAACGTCAGCATCTTCATCTGAGTCAGAATTTTCATTTTCGTAATCGCCTCAAACTGCATCGGCATAGCCTTTTCGGTTCCTTCCTCGGCTACTAAGCTCTTAGATCTAGGGTTTTTCTTAAACGGTTTCTTCCTAAGAAATTCATACTTAGGTTGAGGGCATTTGGAAGCAAAATAGTCGGGTTTCCTACAGTTGTAGCAAACAAGCTCACCTTAAGCATTTTTGCCATCGGTAGAGGTTGAGGTTTGGCCTTTTCTTTGAAAGTTCCCAGATCTTTGGAATGATGAGGATTTGGGTTGGAATGATTTGTTGTGGGATTGTTGGGATCTCTTGAAATCCTTAAACTTTCTATAGTTTCTAGCAAAGGCAGCAAATTCATCTTCTTCCTCAAAAGGCATACTAGGTATGGTATTAGTCTGAACTGGTTGAGGCTGAGAGATTGAGGGAGATTCATTGATAGGTTGGCTGTTAAGCATGGAAGAGCCTAGGAAAATCTCAGTCTGAGCTGGCAGAGATAAGTTTTTAAATTGTTTTTGAACTCCACTCAGCTTGTTGAGTTCTTCCTCATACAGAAATAAAGTTGACACAATATTCTGAATGTGACTTGTGTTCAAATCTCGGCATTCTTTCAAAATAGTGACCTTGACATGCCACAAATCTCCAAGAGAATTGATGAATCTTATGTTCAGGTCTTTCATAGTGTAAATTCTGCCTAAAGAAGCGCAAAAATTACTCACCTCGCAGAAACGGTCGTACGTTTCCTTTAGAGTCTCATTTGGGTTCTTCTTGAAGGACTCGAACTCAGCAACACTTTTGTAGAGTCTGTTGTCCTTAGCTACTTGATCTCCTTCAAAATATCTGAGCAGACTTTGCCACACTTGTTGAGCAGTCTCATAGCATTGTACTTTTTTGTACAGACGATCGTCAAGACCAGATGTAAGAATGTGCATAGCTTTTCTATCCATGGAAGCGCAAATCTTGTCATCTTCGGTCCATTCTTCACGGGGCTTTGGAACGTAAGTTTCATAAACCTCGAATTCTTGTTTGAAAGATCTGTCGACATGATCTATGAGAGGAGTTTTGGGTGCTCTGGGTGTGGTGTTGATTTTGATGGGTGTCATAGGACCATCTCTGACTACAGTCATTAATCTGTCGTCTATTAAATCCATGTACCGCATAATTCTATTTTTCCATACTGGAAATTTGTTTTCGTTTAACATGGAAATAGCCGCCATGTTCCAAGTTTGCATGAGTTTTCCTACAATCTTGGAATTGGCGATTCAAGCGGTTAAGCTTGGAAAAATGTTTTCAAAAATTGTAAGCTCTGATACCAATTGTTAGGTCCCAATTGGTAGGAATCAGGCTAGAGGGGGTGAATATCCTGTTTTAAACTTTTTATAGAAACTCTTAAATACCTTTAGAAAATATTGAGTATCTATTTTCAATGAATAACCGATGGGAAAAGTTTGCACAACGGGAATAATGATATCGGTTTGAGAGCTTCTCATAAAACGGTTAGGTAAAGAGTTTTCAAAAAGTAAGTTAAAGATTCATGCAACAAATAATTTTCCAGTAAGACAAACAAGTAAGCAGTAACTAGAATCAACAGGTTGTACTAGTTGAGAGATTGTCAACCGGTTATAACAACACAAATAATAAACAAACACACAAAGAAATGACACATTGTTTGAAGAGGTTCATAATGTTAAATAACTGCTACGTCCTCTACCAAGTTTGGTCAGAACTTGGATTTGTGAAAGTGCACTACTATTAATGATTCCTAACTATTTCAAATTCCAAGCCCAATGATTGAAGGCTGCTAAAAGTAAAGTGACCACTAATGGAACGTGCTACAATAATGACCAAGTGTTTTCGAGAGATGTGTTCACAAATTGAACTGATTTCTCTAGGGTGTGTGTGTGTGATTCAATCAATGTGTTCCATTAATAGTCTTGTTGAGGAACACTACATGAATTGATTGAAGGTGCTCAGTGTTTGTCCAAACAGAGATATGGTCTAGTGAATGTGGGGACTTGAATTGAATGCCTTGAACTTGAATTCTTGGAGGTTGGTAGTTCTTGGTGACTCACTCTCAAAGATCTTTAATGCACCCAACCTTCTTCAATGCTCTGAAGAAACTATTTATACTGACTTTCAAAATAGAGTTGTTGTCTCTGAAAAGGTTGGAGTGATGACTTGGACTGACAGATATTTAATGAGAGTATCTTTTCATTTAATGCCTGAGATTTGATGAAGATATTTTCTGATGAATAGATGAGGGGATGTGAGTACTGGTAACTTTGACATTCCTCTTTGAGATTCTGACATGATGCAGGAATGTCTCTTCAGTATGATGTTTTACCAACTTCAGCTAAATTGGGGGCTGAGTAATTGGGAGCAATAAATGCTTCGGCTAGCTGAAGGAAGCTTGTAGAATAAGCTTGGCCGGTTATCAGCAACTGATAAGATGATGGACCTTTGATCAGTTAGGGAGTTCATCGGTTAGGCACTTGACCCGTTAGGCATGCTTGACCGGTTGAGTGGTCAGCCGGTTGGAAAAGCTCCTTTACCAAGCAAACACATTACTGATTGGAAAATCTTCAGGTCTTCAACTCTTCAAAATTTGAAAAAATTACACTTGTAAAACACTGGGAACTAGCACTGAGGGAACCTAAATTACATAGAAAAATTCTGTTTGGTCTAATTAAAATTAGGGGTCCTCATTAATGCTTATAATGATTGAGATTAAGAAATTCTAAATCTATACATATATTTGACTAACAGAAAAAAGGCAAGGTTGCAATCTTGAATTTCTTCAACAATTTAATCATACTTGCACATAATTTCATTGTTGAGCATATTAATGAGTACCATAATTAATGGTTTCCAAAAACATATAAATATACTTCTCGAATCTTCTAAAATATGAATGATAGAATTTCATATAGCTGGAACATCCATTAGGAATTTTTTTCATTATTATTGTTCGTGCAATATTTTCTCTATAGCCTTGTAACACTTAATATTTTCGTAATAGCATAAATAGCATCTTTAATTGAAACAATAGAAGATTCCAGAGAACGCATATCATCTTACACACATAAGTTTAAATATGACACAATAATCTAATATAAAAAAATCTACCACCTAGTGATGTTTTACAAATACTAGCGATATTAAAACTAGCATTAATAAAAGACATTGAAAACACTTTTTGAACAAGATTATATTACTGAAAAATTATTTGTAGTTTATGAGCAATATTATGTGCGGTATTGTAAGTACCCAAATCCGGATCGCCAAAATCCGTTAGAAAGTTAACCGGAATTCGTTAACTGGCCCGCTCCAGGTTAACCGGAACCCGTTAAGCTCCCCGTTGCCAAGCCAATGAGACGTCCCGGGATTGCCCCGTGCATCCCGACGTCAAAGCTTACTCAACACACATCGTTGCACGTTAAAGTAAGGCTTTCCCTGAAAAATGCACTTTTCGACACTTTCTGGGGGCATTTCGGACATTTTCCGGACTGTTATTTTAAAAACGGACAAAACCGGGAAATAATGACACGAACTCCCATGGCCTGTGAGTCACAGGGACACGTGGCTTACATGCCACAACTCCCCCATCACCTTTCAATCAAATTCAGAGTGAAAAGACAAAAATACCCCTGGTATGCAGTCTCAGTCCGGCCGAACTCATTTGCAGAAAATTCAGAATTGCCAGCAAGTCCCTCCAATTTCCAAAGTTTCACAAAACCCCCTGGTTTTCACCCTCAGTCTGTTCGAACTGATCCTGAATTTTCACCTATAAATACAGAGGCTGTCAAAGCCATTTATAACAACAAATTTCACTCCCTTTCACCCAAAACCCCACGGCATAAACTGGTTCTCCCCCTTCTCGAGTCCCATTTTACCTCGTTTTGCATGAAAACTCCATATTTCGATCAAATACAACCCCCGCCACTTCGAAACACCGTTCCAAACACACTTTCGTATCCCGTATATGCCCACCGAGCCAAAGGAGCCGACCTTAGCCATAGGTAGCTCCCTCTCTCTTTAAAACTCTCGTTCCGTCTCGGTTTACACGCCAGTCGCTACAACTGTTTCGAACGACGTTGTTGAAATGTAAACGCCTCCGCCTAACGGGGTCCGATACGTTTTAGCCCCTAGATCCTCTTCTCTTCCCGTAAGAGAAGTAATCTTAGGTTAAAACGGCGTTTCGACCCCGTTCCGTTTACTTTTATGTCATTTACAATTCCGGATCGTTTGATCCGTCGATCGTCATTTAAATTCATGTCATTTACAATTCCGAACCGTTTGATCCGTCGGACGTCATTTACTTTCACGTAAATTTACAACTCCGAGCTATTTGGCTCGTCGATCGTACTTTACGATTCCGAGCTGTTTGGCTCGTCGATCGTACTTTACAATTCCGAATCGTTTGATTCCGTTGATACCGCATTTTAAATACTGTCATTTACAAGTCCGAGCCGTTTGGATCGTGATAGTATTTACTTTTCAATGTCTGAGTCGCAACCCGATTCGTTGATCGCATATCATTTAATACGTTTTTCCCGTAAAATCGTTAACAATGTAATGCCCGGTTCAAAACCGGAGCTCGACATTCGAACTCTCTTTCAAAATGCGCGAAATGACGTTTGGCATCTGTAGCGTTGTGAGGAAAAAGAATTTTTATCCTTTTCGTTTTGATTCGCCACCTATATTATTCGATTGGAGAAAATAGGAAAACCAGTTTGAAAGAGATTTGGGTTCGGGGCTTAGGTTATGAAATGGGTAGGTCAAGGAGCATCCATTTCACCCAATCCGGAGATCGGTCTTGCTAAAGAAAAGAGAGGTTTTCAAAAGAAGAGAAAAAACGATTTTAAATATTATAAACAAAGGTCCATTTAACGGGGTTAAACGGAATGTAGGATCGATTGCTTCGAGACCGTCTCCATGATTTGAAGAGGCTCTAGGCCGATCCTAGATTCTATGGACTTATACCACTCTAATAATCAATTAGAAAGGGATTTAGGGGTTACCTTGCGTGAGGTGATTTGGGCAGAGTTTCGACTCAAGTTTAGAATCGACTCTTGACACGGACAGAGCTTCGCCTCGGTCCTTGACTTGGAGCTTGATGTTTGTTTATCAACAGGGTTGACAAACAAACTATGAGGTGAGTTTTTAGAGTGATTTTGTAGAATTCTTTCAGGGAAAGAAGCCAACAAAATGTGTGTGTGTTGTGAAAATTTGCGGTCCTCTGATCCTTGGAAGTCACCAAGTATTTATAGGGAATGGATAGGAAGAAGTGGAGAGGTAAAACCCTATCAGATGGTTCTAGACTCCAAATCCTATTGGTTGGCCGGAGGGATAAAGTTTTATCCTGAAAAGAGGTTGAAATCGACGAGGAAACTGTCGTCTGCAATCTGCAGAGGGGGTATATCTCGCGCGAGACACGCCATCTCGCGGCAAGATATTGCTCCTGTGGACAGTTTTGTCCTTTCCTCGTTATCTCGTATGCAGTTTAGTCCCAAACTAACGGTGGTTAGTTAAAACTTAACGAAACATGACGAAATGGTGGATTTCTACTTCTTGACTCAAAGCGAGACTTAGAGTGGTATAAGTATGATCCGATGTGTTCAGAATGGGGTGTCTACAGAGCCCCTCGGCGACAAGTCTTATGAAAGAAGTCATGTCGACGATAGAAAAGACATCATTCTGAACATCGGGATGGTCGGGCCGCACGGCTTCCTATGTATCTCTATCGGAGAATCAGACCATGACGTAGTTCGACTCCAAAACACAAAAAGGCTGCTTTAGGTATTTTGAAAATCATTTGAAAATCGCGGAGATTTTGTTTTTGAAAAGGTAAATTCATATTGAGGAATCAAATCAAGACCCAATTCAGAATATACCTGCCTGTCTGAAGATTCGCCTGTCTGGGCTCCGAACCTGCGGAAAATATGTTAGAAAACAAAGGCTTACCTGTCCGGTCCTCTGAGTCCTATCGGCTTTTGTGACGATTCGCCTTTCTGGGCTCCGAATCGGGCTTTTGGTTCGATGATCCACCTGTCTGGGCGTTGGACCGAGCTTTTCTGATGACGATCCACCTGTTTGGGCGTTGGTTCGGGCATTTGGTTCGACGATCCACCTGTCTGGGCGTTGGATCGAACTTTTTTGATGACGATCCACCTGTTTGGGCGTTGGACCGGGCTTTTGGTTTGACAATCCACCTGTTTGGGCGTTGGACCAAGCTTTTCTGATGACGATCCACCTGCTTGGGCGTTGGACCGGGCTTTTGGTTTGATGATCCACCTGTTTGGGCATTGGACCGGGCTTTTGTGATGACGATCCACCTGTCTGGGCGTTGGACCGGGCTTTTGGCTTGACGATCCACCTGTTTGGGCGTTGGACCGGGCTCTTTTTTTTTTCTTTGATGATTCGCCTTTCTGGGCTCTGAATCATGTGGATTGAGTTGATCTTTGGACCACTCGGTTCTCGGGCGACTGGTGCCGTACCGGGTGATCGTGCGTATGTCACGTTTGGCTCGTTTCGTGACTTGCGGTGCCGATTTTTCCACGTTTCCTTGCTAGTTTATCATTTTCAAGGGTAAATGTGTCAAAATTTTGAATTTTGACGTTGCGTAGACGCTTATTGTCGAGGACAATTTGATCACTTTCCAGAAAGTATATCTCGCGGCGAGATAAGATATACCGCGCGAGACTTGTACTGTCGGGGCATATAAACAGCAGCTCTTGCTTATTTTGAAAACATCCTTTTCAAAATTTCCCTCCCTAGCTCGAGCCAAGGTCGTTTTCTCTGTGATTTTTCGTGGATTTGCTTGGTGTTTCTTCCTTCCAATCCATTCTCAATCCCTCCTCCCTCCATAATCAATGGCCCAAGAACAAAGGAATCCAATTTTGGGGAGCTATTTGCTAGGGAAGGATTACCCTCGCGATGATCTTACCTTCGATAGGCACGCACACATCTCTACCGCTGTTCGGGAGGGCTTGGTAAGAATTTCTTCCTCACCTCTTGATTCTTGCATTGCATTGAGTTTGAATTCCCTTTCCCTTGAATTCAAAATTTCATCAATGGCTTTTGTTCTTGTTCATGCCTAGAACTAGGTTCCTTTTGCATGCGTCGATTTTGTGTGTTTCTTTGGATGATTGTTGTTGCATTGCGTGTGTATGAGCCTCCTACATATCATGGATTGTAGGAGAGGTTGATTCGGATCACGAATGACGTTCTTGGGCCAAGTGTTTGATGAAATGTCCCAATGAAAAATTTCTTCTATTTCATTGATTTTTTGACATGGAATGATTTCTAATATTGCCCTCTCTGTTTTTCCTCTGTTTTGCAGTCGTATAAGTCAACGAAGAATTGCAGAGGAAGCCCGAAAATGGCTAAGAAGGTGTGGGACAAGATCAAGGATCTTGATGGCGTTCGGGATAGGGTGGCCCAAACGGGTCTTTTGACTTTTGTTGACAATCTCCGGGGAATAAGGCGGACTCCCCAAGTTCTCCAGGCTATTCGGGAGAGGTGGTGGGACACTACCCACACCGTTCATTTGCGCTTCGGGGAAGCAACGATGACTCCGACTGATTTTCTGGCTATCACGGGGTTAGAGTTCATTGGTGATCCCCTTCCAAAGTTTTCGGGTTATAGGCCTGAGGGTCCAGCTGTATGGAGGAAGTTGATCGGCTTCGTCCCTAACAAGGTTAAGGGATTTGCTGTTGAGCTGACACCCCTCCGACGTCAGATTGAGGCCTACTCGGAGAAGCCAAATGTGAATATTGATCGGTTGGTGAGGGGTGCCCTCTGGTATATCCTCTCTGAGACTATCTTTGCGAACCAATCTTCTACGGCTCGTCTTTCTTTGTTAAGTTTGTTGGTTGATCTGGATGAGGTGAGCGGCTATGATTGGGGCTCAGCGGGACTGGCCTACTGCTACCACGCCATGGATGATGCATGTAGGAATACTAAGGATTCTCTGTCGGGGTATTCTTATGCCTGGGAGGTATGCTCTTTGATTCTGTTTCTGTTCTCTGTCTGTATGCTCTGTCTGTATCCCTTACTGAATCTGTTTTGTTTTCTTGCACAGATATGGGGCTACACTGTCTTTGGGCTGTACAAGTTTGAGCTGGAGAGCCAGACCCCTATGTTCCCAGATATCAGGAGGTGGAGCCACCCCAATCGGAGCGTTGATGAGGATGAGGATCAGGAGTGGACCCTGACGGTCGCAGAGGCGAGGACCATGCTGGACACTTTCGAGTATGAGAGGCTGGGCCTTTATCCCTGGACCCTGTTGGAGCGGGAGGTGTATCGTGCTTGGGATGCTACTGTGATGCATAGGATGCTGGCATCTTTGGAGGGAGATACCATGTATCTTGGTGAGCGGGTCTTCCCACAGCATGGCCGGGGTAGACTATCATACAGGGTGCCAGCGGATTCGCCGAGGGCGATATATCCCACCCACTCCATTCCAGAGGATGATTATGCAGGTCTTTTGGCGGGTGATGCGGCGACGGCTTGCGTGATCCCCGGGGCTTCTTATGCGGAGTTCCTGCCTCGCTTGATGGGTCCCCTTCTGGTGGGTGATAGGCGATCATATGCTCGTGGCTCTGCCTCCGCTTCTGCTTCAGGTTCCTCAGCCCCTAGTACTTCCTCCCAGGCTACTGGTTCTCTGCCTTTTGCCCCAGACTACGGCCCTTTGAGCTACACGTACATGATGGGGAGCATGCCGATGATGGGGCACATCCCGTCTCCTGATCAGATTCCCGAGGGTTACCGCCTCCCGGCTGATGTCTCTTCGGTATGTTTCTGTTCATATCATATCTCGTATTCGTCCATATAAGTGTATATGTCCGACTTCATCTGAACATTTTCTTTTTCTTTGGTTGTCAGGTCACTCTGTTCGCGGCCGATTACAATCGTGGCGCGACTAAGATGGCGGGACTGATGGCCTTGGTGTCGGACTCCGTCAGAGGCATTCCACAAGGCTTCTTTGGCAACCTCGACAGTGGCCTCGGCGGTGACCCCTACTTGCGGAGCCAAGAGGTCGAGGAGGGATGGTAGCCCCCAAGGTGGTGATGGCGGAGGTGCCGGCGGCTCGAGCGACTTGATGGCGTGATCCCCTCCTTTTCTGATTATCTGATTTCTGATGATTTGTACATATTGGCCGGGTGGCCCCAGACAATTTTTTCTTTTTCTTTGGTACCTGTTAGGAACAAGTAGGTAGCACAAAAACAATGGTTTTTCTTAACCCCTAATCCTAGGTCTAATTAGTTAGTTAATTAACTTTCTCGACTTTCCATGTTTTTTTGGAAATAGAATGGAATGGCCGCTAGGCCATAATTTTGAGCTTGAGCTTGATCTTGGTGTTTTACTGCATGTTATGAACTGTACACGCAGGTTTTCCGAGACTTGCTTCGTCAAGTCGGGGCTAGATTGTTATTTGAGCAGAACTGTTGCTGTTTTGCCGTAGGGATATCTCACGCGAGATAAGGTGTCTCGCACGAGACACGCTATACAGGCAGAAATCTCTTCCTTTTTCGAACAGGATTTTGTCAGTTTTCCCTATAAAATCACCCTGTAGTCCGGCCAGATAACTCATTCTAGCCTTTCAAACTCTAGAGATATTCTATTAGGGTGAAACTCTTGTCTTCTTCTTCAACCTTGTGATCCATGGCTTCCAAGGAAATTCCCCCAACGTCCATGATTGTCGATGATTTTTCCCTGTCATCTGAAGTGATTGCATCTTTCAAGCAAGCATCAAGGGATTTTGTGAGGTCGTTTCGCAACCGGTCTCGCAATAGGTTTATTGCAGAATTTGAATTCAGAATTCTTTTCACTTTGAAGAACCTCCAACCGGATTGGAGTCTTTTGCAGGGTGCTGCTCAATTTTGGGATCCCTCTATTCACCTTTTCAATTTTTTTTGAATGAGATGGTGCCTACTGTGGAGGAATTTGCTATTATCTTGGATATGCCTTTGACTGGCGAGATCGCCGTTCCCAAATACCATAGGAATCATTCGGAGGCTTTGAATGAATTGCTAGGGATCCCCCTTGAAACTTGCTACGAGTTGGTTCACCGCAAGTGGGTTGATTGCTCTTATTTTTCGGGACGCTTCAGCGGTGATTCAGATGACGACGCTTTTCATGTCTATAAACGGAATTTTCTGGCTCTTTTTCTTTTCGGAGATGTTCTGTTTACATGTAGGGACGGCTTGGTTGACTCCCAACTGGTGGAAACTGTTTTGCAGGCTAGAAAACATTCTAGGAACATTATTCCGCTAATCTTGGGTGAGACCCTGCATGGTCTTGACGAGCTGCATAGGACCGGTGTCATGACTCAAGGAGTCCTCTTACGTTGACCATTTGGCTTAGGGAGCATCTCAAGTTGGTGGGTCCCCCGTTGGAATATTCCCTTTCACATATCATACGCGAAAGTTATTGATCAAGGATCTTTCAGCGGATGAATGGGCTGAGTTGATTGCGAAGACCGAAACTGCTGACATTCTTTGGTGTCCACCTTATTGGAGGTTGAACAAGTATGTTGCCAATACCAAGGGTTTTGACAGGGTTGTTCTTCCGGGTTTGCGAGATTCCTCTTTTTATTTCCCCAAGCGGGTGCTCCGTCAGCTTGGTCAGCAGCAGGACACTTATCTTTTCGAAGGAGCTTCTCGTGAAGTGTCTTATATTGGTGTAGAGTTTGCGCAGGCGCTAGCTCAAGCATGGGGTGAAGGAACTAGTCGGGATCGCTGGTCGAACCTTCGGACTTTTAATGCAAGTATCTTCTTATCCGACAAGTACTTGGATTGGTTCCTCCATACCGGTCACCCTAGTGCAGAGAAGATTGATGATCTGCGGCTTTCACTGCTAGGAGATTCTTTTGTAGCTAGCAGTATTTTGCGAAGGAGCGAGGCTCAGTCTGATCCTGCTAATGTGCGAACTGATCCAACTCAGGATTTTCTCGATGGGGATTGGTACGAGAGGCGAAGCAAGGGGATGCCTGGAAAGACGCAAGCTTTAGATAGGCCCCATGTCTTCAAGAGGCTCTCGGGATCTGTTTTTGATCGCCTTGACTCTGTTTTTGATCGCCTCGAGGGATGCTCTGCTTCGCGGGGCTCAAAGCGCAAGGAGGATCACGACGACGGTGGAGATCATGTCCGCCGGCCTACCAAGTCAATGAAAGGCTAGATCTTTAGGAGTACCAAGAGATTGCTTTGATAGATCAATTGTTTTGCTTTTATTAGTATTTTTTTTCGAGATTGTTAGCTTAGCAAATTAGTCGTTGTGGTTAGGATTTCCCTTTTGTCATTAATGAAAATGCATTTGATTTATAAAAGGACAAAAGTAGATTTATTTATTTGATTAGACCGAACCCGAAGGCTGCCTACGTTCCTCTTTTACAGCAATTAAATAAGAGGCTCAGGTCTAACGTAGTTCATTTTTGAGAAAAGGACAAAATACGGCTCCGTGCCGATAAGTAATCTCGCGCGAGATAAGCCTCCCTCTTTTTTTTTTATTTTTTTATTTTTATTTTTATGCACACCCTTTCTTCTCGCCTAGACCGCCCTTTCGGGTTTTCAATCTAACGGGCTTCTTTTCTTGTGCTAGCTCTAATTTTTGCTCTAGGCCGTCCTTTCGGGATTTTCAACCTAGCGAGCGATTTCTTTTAGGAGGCCAAGTCACGCGAAGTACTTCTTGAGCTTGTCCATGTTGGCCAGGCTTCGGTAGTTGATCTCCGTCTAAGTCCACCGGTGAAGGGCTCCCCGCAGAATATATTCTTCACAATGTAGGGTCCTATCCATCTTGGTCCCCACTTGCCTAGCGGGTTGAAAGGTCCGGGACGGTGCTCACGGAGAACCAAGTCACCTACTCGATGTTCCTCGTCTTGACCTTTTTGTTGAAAGCTCTTGCCATTCTTCTTTGGTAAGCTTGAGTGTGTTCGGTGCGCCAACCTTCTTTTGTCCAACAGGGCCAACTCTTCGTATCTGCCTCCTAGCCAGTCAACCTCGTTCACTTGGTTTTCTAGGAGAACCCGTAGTGATGGTATTTCCAATTCTATCGGTAAGACAACCTCCATTCCGAATGTGAGGGCGTAGGGAGTCTCTCTGTAGGCTGTTTGGGCGAAGTGCGGTATCCCCATAGTGCGAATGGTAGCTTGTCGGGCAGTCTTTTCCAGTGACTGCCATTTTTCTAATGATAGTCTCGATTGTTTTGTTCGCGGCTTCAACTGCTCCGTTCGTTTGAGGCCTGTAAGGAGACGACTTGTGCCTTGTGATTTTGTATTCGGTTAGTAGGCGATCGGTTTCTTTCTCGAAGTGGGACCCATTATAAGATATCATCTCTTGTGGAACCCCATACCGGCAGATGATGTTGTGCTTGATGAATTACGCAACCTTTTACGGCATTCGAACTTTGTAGGAGGTGGCCTCGGCCCACTTAGTGAAGTAGTCGATGGCTACTAGGACGAAGCGATGTCCGTTGGCTCCTATGGGTGTGACCTTTCCAATCACGTCTATCCCCCATGTAGAGAAACGGCCAAGGAGAATTCATAGTACAAAGAAGGAAGGCGGCGCATGCTGAAGATTGGCGTGTATCTGACACTTGTGGCACTTCTTGACCATTTTGGTACAGTCGGCTTCCATGGTTAGCCAAAAGTACCCTTGTCTGATGATCTTTTTGGCGAGCATATTTCCGCTCATGTGGGTTCCACATATGCCCTGATGAACGTGGTCCATTATTTCTTGGGCCTCTTCCTCGGTGGCACAAAGGAGGTTTCCTTGGGAATGTTTCTTGAATAGACGGCCAGCGGTGATGACGTAATTAGCAGCCAACCTCTTAAGGGCGTGCGAGTCTTCTGCCCTGTCTCTGGTGGTATGGTTCCATCTTGGATGAAATGCCAAATGTCATGGTACCATGATTTCTCCTCGGAGTTCCCAACAGTGGCACATTCAGATAACCATTTGTCTTTGCAGTCATTGAGATCTATAACGGCGCAGTATGCAGGAGTTGCACGTCGTGTTATTTTGAAGGGTTTGACTGCTTTTCCTTTAGGGATTTCAACCAAAGAAGCAAGTGTGGCTAGTGCGTCCGCAAACCGATTTTTGTCTCTAGGGAGGTAGTGAAATGAGACATCTTGAAATTGCTGCGTCAATTCTTGGAGATGGGCACTGTATCTTTGAAGGGTTGGATCTTGGACCCTCCACTTCTTCAATGTCTGATTGATGATCAATTGGGAATCCCCGAATACCTCGAGTTCAGTCACGTTGCATTCTAGAGCTGCCTCAAGTCCTGCTATGCAAGCCTCGTATTCTGTGGTGTTGTTGGTGGCGTCAAAGTCAAGACGTATTGCCAGTGGAGTGTAGATGTCGTTAGGGTCTACTAATAACATTCCAATGCTGAACCCTCTCTTGTTGGCTGCGCCATCGAAAAATAATTCCCACTTATTTTCTTCTTCTATACTCATGATGTCCTCATCAGGGAATCGCGGGTCTTCCCCCTTCACTTCGTCGCAAGGAAATTCGGCCAACTGATCTGCGAATACACTCCCACGACGGATTTGAGTGACGTAAGTGATATCATATCCCGCGAGCATGAAGTACCATTTGGCCAGTCTCGAAGACAAATTTGATTTGTCTAGGATGTATTTCAGTGGATCCATTTTTGCAATGAGACGGATCGGGAAGGCTTCCATATAGTGCTTCAGCCTTTGTGATACCCAAACAAGAGCAGCACAGGATTTGTCGAGTGGAGAGTAGTTGGTTTCGCTGCCTTGGAATCTGCGGCTGACGAAATAGATGGCATTCTCTGTGTGGGAGGCTGGCTGTTCTTGAGCGAGCATAGCCCCTAATGCGTTGTCTGTAACCGTGAGGTACAACTTCAAGGGCTTCTCCTTGTGCGGTGGAACCAGGATAGGTGGGGAAGTCAATGTTGGGCCCTGCGTTTTTCAACTTGTTTACAACTTGCATCAAACAACTTGGTACTAACGAACTTAAGTTATTCTATCACAACTTGAACTTCTGCAGGTTGGAACATAGTTACGTTAACCCTATTTTTCAGGGAACGTGTCAAAGGAGCAAGGACCGGTTCAAAGACGTTTCTTCAGCAACAAATCATTATCTCCTCCCTCAACGGCAAATGGTGGATATATCTCAACAAGATCAGCATTACTCCCGAGATTTTAGGCCTACTTTTTCTCTTTGTAAACTTAGCCATTAGTTGAGGTATAAAAGGGATTAAACACTGTATTTTTGCACACACTTTCACCCTAGCTTAGGTTCCCTTTTGATATGCTCATAGCTCTGTAATCACCAATATACTTAGTAAACTTTCGGTCAAGGCGGTGCAGAAACCTCCAGGGGTTTTATCCGGCGAACAAGTTGTTCAAGGAGCTTTCTGAGTCAACAAATATCTTGTGTCCATTTCTATTCAACTTGATAATCATTGTACCTAGATTCATATCACTTTAGTCATTTTTCTTCTCATCGAAATACCCTTGTTGAAATTTGACCAAAACAGACAAGTAGTGCTTAACTTCCTCGAATGCTTCTTGACATTCTTCGGTCCACTCTTGGGGTGCGTTTTTCTTAAGTAGCTTTAAGATAGGGTCACACATTGTAGTCAGTTGATTGATGAATCGGCGATATATTGAAAGCCCCATGAATCCCTTTACTTCTTTACGTGTTCTGGGTGGAGGCATATACGTAATGGCTTTTATCTTGGCGGGATGCAGCTTCTATGCCACGCTACAGCTGACCATGTACCCTAAGACTTACCCTTTGACCACTCCGAATGAGCATTTGGCGGGGTTGAGCCTCATCTTGTCTTTGTCTCGGTCGATTGAAGAATTTTACGAGATCTCTGAAGTGTTGACCATGTCCTTTTGAGTGAATAATCGTATCGTCCACATATACCTCTATTTCCTTGTGGATCGTAATAGTGGAATAGGGTTAGTGGCTTGCTCTTTAGTAAGTAGCCCTAGCGTTCTTGAGACCAAACGGCATGGCCGTGTGCAGCGAACGTTCCCCGAGGTGTGGTGAATCTTTGTTTTGTGCTGATCTTCCTCTTGCCGTGAGGATTTGGTTATACCACTGCGAAACCGTCGACGAATGAGCGGACTTCGTATGTAGGCGTGGCATCGACCAACATGTCTACGTTCGGTAGCGGGAAGTCATCTTTAGGGGATGCCTTGTTCAAGTCTACGAAATCAACACGGACCCGTATTTTCCCGTTCGACTTGGCTACTTGCAGCTGTGTTTGCTAACCATTCCGGATATTCAATCACTTTGATGAACCACTACATTCAAGAGCTTCATGATTTCCTCTTTCACTTGCATTGACCATTAAAACGGCTTGATTTGCATAGTTTACGCTTGGCGGCTTGGCGTTGGGTAAGCAGTGGTATCTTGTGCTCTACAAGCGGCGGATTCAACCCGGGCATATCTTTGTAGGACCAAGCGAAGACATCGACATATTCTACGAGGAGGCTGCGTCAAGGTTTCTCTGTCTTCCCCCTTGAAGAAAGCTGCCGATCTTTGTTTCTGCAGGATCTTCCGTTGTCCCAAGATTAACCGTTTGCATTTCCTCGTCGTCAGCGGGGGCCATTCTTTCCCTGACGACCTACTTGCTTAGCTAATTCTTTTAAGATTTGTTCGTTTTCTTGATCTATCTCATCGTATGATTCATTATTAACGTGTTTGTTATATTGATTATTATTAGTTAATTCGTCATTCACGATGTTAGCAATCTCAGGGTACTCGGAAAGATCAAAGTTTTCATTAAGGAAATAAGGGAATACAGTTTCAGCCACTGCCTCGATTTCCTCTTGAGTGAGTTCATCGGAGGTGGAGCCTGCTTCTAATGTAAAAGCTACGGGGCCTATCTTCTGTGGGGATGGGGAGTGCATCCAAGCTCTTTGATCATGAAGTCTTCATCAACAAGCTGGTCCTCGGTGACGTGCCGGTTTAGAATTGGCTCATCACATTTATGTATCGGTCTTGTGTAGTCGGTAGTTGGAGCGTCCCCCTTGGATATTGCATGGATCATTTGTCTTCTAGCAGCGCGGGTCTTGGAAGCTGTCGCGGCATGTCTTCTCCCAACACAAAGTCCCATTCACTTGTCATTTACGCCTTCGTGACCCACAAATCATTAGGGATTAGTGGGACGGATTGTTTCATGCGGAGAAGCATCGCGATCCGCTGAAGATTTCAAAGCCGGTTGGCGCTTTCCTTTATCATCGATCCATGGTTACGAAAAGATAAAGTAGGGAATACTTTCCCCTTCTCGAACAAAGTAGCCATTGAGTGTCTTTCGATATGGCTTGAGGTTGCCATTCTTGGGCTTTAGGTCGTCGTAGCCTTTGTATGTGGTTCCTTCCCACTTGATTTGAGTGAAGCCCCACTCTTCTTCGTCATCTTCATCGTGGATGGAGATGATGTATCCTAGGCCATGCTTTGTGTGAAGCGGGGGGACCGCTGGCAGTTCCGTTATCCCTTGTAAGTGCTTTCCAAGCCCCAATCCGAGGGAAAGTACCCTTTTGCTAGCATCATTCTCCGGACAAGGGAAGGCTTAGGAAAACCAAAGTGCCTTGGAGTAATCATTTTCGTTGCAAGTTTCTATGACATTCACATTGCTTTCTTTCTCGATCTCAAAGAAGTAATCAGAATTGAAAAGGGAAATACTGCCTAACTATTATTGAAAAACAGACTTGATACTCTTGCCCACAAATGAAGTCTTTAGGCAAGTAGTACCCGACTAAGCTAAACTAGACTACTAACCGTTTCTTTTGCAACTAAAAGTAAATAACTGAAAGGAAAAGAGACTCCTCATTTGTTTGAACTCATCCAAACTATTCCACCACTTGGGCAAATTACGATGGCGTCGTTGTCAATCCAAGTCTTGGGTACGCATTCTTCGAGTTGAAACAATCATTGGTGTGATGGCCATGGCATTGATGGTAGTAGCAATAGAGGTGTGGAGATCGACCTTCCCTCTTAGGTTGGTAGCCTTCCATTGGTTTCATCTTTCCATCCTTGTGAAGACTTCTAAAGAGATGACCGAGAGTGATATTTCCGATGTCGGTGAAAATCCTTCCCTTCCTTCGCTTGGCCATTTGGTTGTGTAGGTCTCGGATATGGCTATCGTAATGTTGCACAAAGACGAGGTGGCGAGACTGATATTCTTCCTCCATTTGCTCTTTGAGGTCACGGTACAGAGTATTGAGGAAAAACTTGACCCTCTCATCAATGTCATCTTCAATGTGGGCTTCAAGGTTGATGCATTTTTTGGGTCATGGTCTCGAGTTTACTCTTGACTTCCTCGAGCTCTTCAATCAGTATCTTTGTCTTTTCAGCTTGGATGGATTCTTTCATGTGATACCACGAGTCATTGTCATTAATTTGCTGCAGGGCTTTGACAAGTTGAGTTTTGATATCACTTAGCTCCTCTTGCACGGACGATCGTCCACTGTCGGAATCACTTTCCATTTTCCGGAAATCCCTAGCAATGCAGGTGGAAGGCAAATCAAAGGCTTCTCTCCAACCTCCTACATGTTCCATTTCAGCGACAAGGGCCTTGGTCAAGTCTTGCAAAGTGTGTTGTTCAAGGCATTCCTTGGTCATGACGTGCTTTCCGGTAGACATTGTGTTGGGAGTCTTGAAGTGGAGTAGCTTCGGAAAACTGTCAGAAGAGATGCAGATATCAGGATCTAGCCCCAACGAGTCGGAAGCAGGCTCAAATGGCTCAGGCTCAAATTCAGCAAACAGAAGTATTATCCCGCGCGAGACAAGTAATCCCGCACGAGATAATCACACGGAAAGTCGATTTTTATTTAAGCCTAAATTTTGGTCGGAACGGAAAGTCCGTTTTGAGGGGTTTCTAAGGCCTTTATCAGAACCTAACGACTAAGCAATCAATCCGATTTTTGTTAAGCAAAGCCATGTAAGATTGTTTTTTTTTTTTTTGAAGGATTATATGCATATATTTTTTTGAAGGGACATCCGAAAGGGTCATTCCGAAGGGACTTTTTCCGAAGGGACTTTTTCCGAAGGGACTTTTCTGAATCCTTCTTTATTGTCAATTTTGCATGGCTTTGTTTTGGTCAAAAACAAGAAAAAATCACCGAGTCAAAACCGACCGGTCACGGAGTGATCCTAAAAAGGTCAATCTACATGAGAATGTGTCGATGCGGGGAGTTTGGAAGGCTAGGCTCCCCGCGATATGACAATCTAAGTGGATTGAATACGCGGAGTGGGATTGTCCAACTTCGGAGAGACCGACGACTAGGTGGTTACCGTCATCCGTCCTTAGTGTGGGTCCCGGGTTTATAGAGGGTATGCAGTGCAATGACAGTTATAATATGAGTGCGCGTGTGTGATAGTCAATCTAGGTGATAGAGTAAAATAGAGAGTTTTTTTTTTGAAAAATCAAAAGGAAAACAGATAGTGGCCGCACCAAGTGGTTGCCTACGTTTCTCCCAAATTAGGAAGACTCAGGCCGTCGTAGTTCCACATAAAGAGAGAGAAAGAGAGATAAGTAATTCAATTTACAACTCCCGAATCCCCAATGGACCGGACTTTAATTAAATAAAACTCAATCGCACGCAGTTTATAAATAATAATCAATTATTTAAAGGAAACGAAGGTTCGAGTTCTACACCTTAAGGGAGGCCTTAAGATGCGGGAACTCTGCAGATAATGAATGCTAGGATCCCCCTTGCATGTTCGGCTCTCGTCTTGGACTATGAGACAAACGGGAGAAACCAGAAAACAACCAGATTGCCGAAGCAATATCTCGCGCGAGATATGATACCTCGCCGCGAGACATGCCTCATCTGAGAGCAGAAAATTCGAATTTACCAAATTTTTGAAAACCTCTCTTTTAATTTTGACGCAAGTTTAAGCCTCTTAATTTTAAATCCCCAGCGGAGTCGCCACTGTAGCGTTGTGAGGAAAAAGAATTTTTATCCTTTTCGTTTTGAGTCGCCACCTATATTATTCGATTGGAGAAAATAGGAAAACTAGTTTGAAAGAGATTTGGGTTCGGAGCTTAGGTTATGAAATTGGTAGGTCAAGGAGCATCCATTTCACCCAATCCGGAGATCGGTCTTGCTAAAGAAAAGAGAGGTTTTCAAAAGAAGAGAAAAAACGATTTTAAATATTATAAACAAAGGTCCATTTAACGGGGTTAAACGGAATGTAGGATCGATTGCTTCGAGACCGTCTCCATGATTTGAAGAGGCTCTAGGCCGATCCTAGATTCTATGGACTTATACCACTCTAATAATCAATTAGAAAGGGATTTAGGGGTTACCTTGCGTGAGGTGATTTGGGCAGAGTTTCGACTCAAGTTTAGAATCGACTCTTGACACGGACAGAGCTTCGCCTCGGTCCTTGACTTGGAGCTTGATGTTTGTTTATCAACAGGGTTGACAAACAAACTATGAGGTGAGTTTTAGGGTGATTTTGTAGGATTCTTTCAGGGAAAGAAGCCAACAAAATGTGTGTGTGTTGTGAAAATTTTGCGGTCCCTTGATCCTTGGAAGTCACCAAGTACTTATAGGGAATGGATAGGAAGAAGTGGAGAGGTAAAACCCTATCAGATGGTTCTAGACTCCAAATCCTATTGGTTGGCCGGAGGGATAAAGTTTTATCCCGAAAAGAGGTTGAAATCGGCAGAAAAGCGTAGTGCGCAATCTGCCCGAGAGGGGGTATATCTCGCGCAAGACACGCCATCTCGCGGCGAGATATTGCTCCTGTGGACAGTTTTGTCCTTTCCTCGTTATCTCGTATGCAGTTTAGTCCCAAACTAACAGTGGTTAGTTAAAACTTAACGAAACATGACGAAATGGTGGATTTCTACTTCTTGACTCAAAGCGAGACTTAGAGTGGTATAAGTATGATCCGATGTGTTCAGAATGGGGTGTCTACAGCATCCAAAACTTAAAAGCCGACTTTTGACATTCAAAATAATTTAATACGTTTTTCCCGTAAAATCGTTAACAATGTAATGCCCGGTTCAAAACCGGAGTTCGACATTCGAACTCTCTTTCAAAATGCGCGAAATGACCATTGGCATCCAAACGCTCATCTTCAAACTTAAAAGCCGACTTTTGACATTCAAAATCATTTAATACGTTTTTCTCGTAAAATCGTTAACAATGACATGTCCGGTTCAAACCGGAGTTCGACATTCGAACTCTCTTTCAAAAAAGCGCGAAATGACGTTTGGCATCCAAACGCTCATCTTCAAGCTTAAAAGTTGACTTTTGACATTCAAAATCATTTAATACGTTTTTCCCGTAAAATCGTTAACAATGACATGCCCGGTTCAAAACCAGAGTTCGACATTCGAACTCTCTTTCAAAATGCGCGAAATGACGTTTGGCATCCAAACGCTCATCTTCAAACTCAAAATCCGACGTTTGATATTCAAACGCTCTTTTCTTAAAAGTCAACTTTTGACAATTAAGATAAACAGTTAAAATCAGCATTCGCGCCACTTTTCCTAAAACTTCAAAACCGACGTTTGTCATTCAAACGCTCGCCTTTTCAAAAGGAATCACCTAATTAATGCTTGACATTCAAACCAAGATTAAGCTTGTCATTCAAGCCCCCATTCCAAAATGCAAACACACACACACACACACACGCACACGATTTCGAGAAAGGTAGAAAGTCTCGTCATACAAGGCGTTTCGGGTGATCTCAAAATACTCTTCCCGAAACGTAACGTGACCTCCGAACCTAACAATCTCTGGTACTCAAAAAGCTTTTTACTCATTTTTACTACCAATAAAAATGACTCCCCGTTTTCAAAAGCCTTTTCCTAAGTTTTTGCTACCAATAAAAATGACACCTTTTTCAACCAATAGCCGTTTCTCAACGTTTGGGCTCAAAATACAAAAACCGCGTGGAGACTCCTCTCCTTCCCGAAAAGCGAGGTCTCAGACACCAACCCTCCGCGAAAGACAACCGTCTTTCGCCGCGCGCGAAATCCCGAGTAATTTCAGATATGTGTCTCATCAAATATTCTATATTAAAGTAACCTATTTAAAAAATTTCAATGCTCATCAATCCAATGACATGTTATATACCTGCATATAAAAATGTCTTATTCCCTTTTCACTTCATTATTGGAACAAATAGAAACTTTACATAACAAATTAGCAAACATATTACATAAAGTAAATTTATATTTTCCTACCATATTCTTAACATCACATGTGAGGGTTGTACGTGCTACTTTGTTGGCTACGGGACTAAGAGTTAGTCTATCTAATTGTTCGTAGTATTCGTTATCGAGAAAATTAAACGGAAGTGATTGCTTAAAACAAATTTAACCATTTATTTTCTATGATTTAAATGATCATATGGATATAAATTAGAAGAAAAAGAAGAAGAAGACGTACCAACATTTTGAGAAGATTGTGTTAATCCTTGCAATTGTGTTTGATTCGTATCTATGCCATATTCCGCGGGATGTTTGATTCTTACATGTCTTCTCAAAGTATTCTATCCACCCCGGTAGTCAATTCATACTCCAATGGACTTTTCGTTGGACAATAGTTGCATTTTGCAAGGAAATTCTTCTTTATCGCGTCAAAGGGAAATTTTTTGAAGTGTTTCATGAAAACGTCAGATTAATTTTTCTTGGTTTTAGGAGTGGAAAGGGAATTTTTTGTTTCTTTACGATGCCACCCTCCCATTGTGACTTTCATAATATTGCGTCACTTTAATTTCTTAAGCATTAGAAGTTGGAGTATCAACATTTTGTGGTGATACGAAATTGTGAACCTCTTGCACTTCGTCATCTTCTTCCCATTCCCACTCATTTTCATTTTGCTCCAAAAATCTCACATTATAATAGGGACCATCGTATTCAACAAATTTTGATGGTGATAGTGCTTGGGATGAGCCTTACACTCTACCTTTACTACCTTCTATGAAGTTTAAGCATATTTATATTTTAAAATATGAAAATATAGGATATGAAGGGTGAAAATAAAGATATTGGGTGGAATATGGATATTTGATGGAAATAAGAAAGTTTGATTATAATTTGAGCTTTAGAATCAAAGAAATTAACAAAATTCGCTAGTGAAAGTTAAAAGAAAGTTAAGGAAGTTTGTGTGAAAAAATTGTGAGGGGAGTGGGATAGTATTTATAGTTGAGGAAATATGTCAGGATAACAAATATATATATATATTTATATTTTGGACTGAATCTGGTTAAAAAACTGTAAGAGGGCTATTTTTGGTCAACTAGTCGTTAGCTGAGGGGCATAATGACTATATTATGACAAATTTAACGGATTTTTTGATGAAATTGACGAAACTGACGGGTTTTCCCACGGTTCAGCCTGTTCATGTTTCAGTTCACCCGGTTTGGGACAGGTGGTTTGGCCGGTTTACGTTTACCACGGTTTGGTTTGGACGTTTCGGTTTTGGTTCGGTGATTCCGACCGGTTTCGCTTCCGGTTTGGCCATCCCTAATTTGTGGTCCCCTACACACTTACCCCCATGCCTCATTTCGTACTCCTCATTTCTCTACAATCTCTCTACCTATCTCTTCTTTGGTGACTCCCCTCCCCTTCTGCCAAATCGACGACACTTTCTTGTTTCTTTCTGCTAGCGCTCCCACTCATCCTCTCCTTCTCCCTAATCCTAACTCCTCTAAACCCATACCATAGTTGTCTCTCAATGCTCCAATGGTTCGACATCAAATATCCTATGTTCAATATCATGCCTTGTCGATCCGGCAAAGAAATTGACGGAGGGGAGAGATAACATCGAAGAGAAGTAAGATCCAGAAAAGTGTGGAGATTTTTTTTTTAATAAACACCAAAAGGAGATGTTGGTTAATTCATAAGAATTAAACTCACAACAAAAATCAAACTCACACACATAATCAAACTCATACAAATCGAAATCAAACAGACATATACGCACACACAAACGTGAACACACACAGACGAACGTACACACTCAATAAAAAATCATACTCCCTCTATCTTATAATAAATGTCGCATATGATTAAATAAGTTGAATTTTGACCAACATTTAATGCTAAATTATTTATCTTTATAGAAATTTAAAAATTGTTATAAATAGTGTTTCTACTGATGTATCAATAACCATTTTCAAAATATTATGAAGATAATCAAATTTTCATAAAATTTTGGTCAAAATTCAACTTAGTTTAGTTGATCAAATACGACATTTATTCTGAGACAAAATGAGTAACAAATTTGAATTTTGAATACATATATGAGAAGATGGAGCGATGGCGTAGAAGGGGTTGTCGCAAGGAAGCCTTTGAGCTTCGCGACCATTGAAACCATATCTCTTCATTCCCTTTTTGTCTGATTCACCAATCCTATTACCACAATTTAACTTGTCATTTATTTCCTGCACGATCGACCACCATCGACGTCGCCGGTGTAATTGTAATGGAAAGAATAACGAAGATGTTGGGAAATGGGCATAGATTTAGGGATCGATGAGATGGGGTGAGAATGAGGATAGGTATTGAAGGAAAGGTGGGGGAGGGGATGGGGAGGAACATAGTGGCGGGTGAAGATGGGGAGGAGCATGGTAACAGCCGGATATGGTGAGGGACATTGTCACAACCCCAAAATAATCTATAGTATAAATCACACCTCCACTATCTACAGTATAATGAACAGTTTCAATGGCCAAATTTTTCATTTTGCCCTCACTAAGTTGTCTCTTTTCCATTTTGCCCTTAAAAAAAAGAAAATTAAATTAAAAAAAAAAAAACCGTGTCCTCGGACACGGGCTTTTACTAGTATCCTATATAGGACACACTTGGGCGTGAATAATGTCTACATGACATCGACAATAACCAAACCTTATGAATAAAAAAAATCATTTAAAAACCTACAACAAATCCAACTTAAACAAAAAGCTTATGCCACTCTTGAACCACAACAACAACAGCAACAACAAGAGTTTAAGTAACTCTTGAACAATCATAAACAACTCCACAAACTTAACCAGGAATTCACTAAGCTAATACAACCCACAACCATACATATGGTTTCATACAAACTTATACTCCCTCCGTCCCTAAATGTTTGTCCCATTTCCCCTTTTCCTTTGTCCCAAAAAGTTAGTCTCATTTCCAAAATTAAAGCTTCAAAATCACTAAATTTTCAAAACTTGTAACATTTAGGGACGGAGTATTACATAACGGCGGTGTATATTATCAATAATTTTCAAAGCGTTCGTAAAAATAACCAAAATTAAAGCTTCAAAATCACTAAATTAAAATGTTTGAAAAGTCAAATGGGACAAACATTTAGGGACGGAGGGAGTACATAAACTATTGACTTATACATGTTAACAATACTACCATTTCTGTTTTTTCCCTTCTATGCTCACTTGATGTTTCTTGTGGTAGATTTTACCTGTTTCAATATTGAAACAATATGAGTGATTTACTCGGTAAGAAATATCTACATCATATAATATGCAGAAGCATTTAACTATATAAATAGAATATGATTCATAATATTAAAAGTATTCAAATAGCATAATTGTTACATACTAAACCATATTATTCAAAACACATGTAAAGTAAATGTTACCACATTTTGTTTCCCTTTCCGCTTTCATCATTTCCATATACCTGTTACAGAACACATTTGCAATTCACATCATATCATTTAATACAACGCTATTCCTTATAATTCTTCACCCCATCAACACACTACTCGGTTTCATACTAATATTACCATATACGGGCTCATATCGGTATCACCAAATAATATATACTCCCTCCGTCCCAGCCGACTTAGGACTTTTTGCCATTTTGGGCGTCCCACCCGACTTAGGACGGCTCAAAATGGAAACCTTAAATCACTATTCTCTCCACTCATTCTCTCTCCTACATTATTTTAATACTCACAACACCATTATAATTTACTATTCCCTCCACTCATTCTCTCTCCTATTTTTAAATTACACTCACAACATTTACCTTTTCCTTAATCCCCGTGCCATTTCAAAAAATCCTAAGTCGGCCGGGACGGAGGGAGTATACACCTATTGTGAATCCCACGCCGGATTCGTGTTTGGTATTTATTCATATCATACTCCCGATTTTGTTAGGATTAAATCGTAAAATGGTGTATGTTTCATCCTTACATGAGTACCATTTTATAGTAAATCCCATATTGGATTCGTGTTCAATATTTATTTATATCATTCTCCCGATGTTGTTAGGAGAATATCTTTAGATGATGTATGTTCAATCCTTGTATAAGTACCATTCATAGTGAATCACACACTGAAATTGTATTCAATATTTATTCTTATCCATTCTCCCGATGTTGTTAGGAGAATATCATTATATGATGTATGTTCCATCGAAATAACCAAGCCCATTCCATCATTCATATTTGTACTAGTATATTTATCTCAACCTATGAATTATAAACTTCATAACCTTATATTGTTATGCATTCCAAAATGATAAAAATTACCATTAGACTTATTTCTCATTATCACTTAGAAGATGTTATAACTCACACTACACAATTTGTAGGTGTACTTTAGAACACCTACATGTTACTCTACACTTGTACCATCATTATTTTGTTTCCATTTCATACAATAATGCATAGCTTCCATATTGATAATTTATAGTGTCAATACTTTCATAATTGCGTTCTTTACATGGAAATTAACTTGAAATTCTCAAGTTAGACTTTGTTTGACTTATTTCTTCTTTCATTTGGGTGAACAATCACCGACCTCACCTTCTTCTCAAGGTAGGACTAATATAATTTTATTCTCACATAACTAAGGGTCTTTTAGATGAGTCGGTCTGGGGAGAAACGCGTTTCTCCGTGCTTCTGGAGAAACGGGGCTTGTTTTGTTGCGCGACATAATAAGTCAGTTTCTGGATATACTTTCATCAGCTTCTGGATATCCAGAAGCTTTGGAAAGGATATCCGGAAGCTTTGGAAAGGATATCCGAAACCAAATATTTTTACGGATATCCTTTTCAAAGCTTCGGATATCTTGAACATTGAATATGGATATCCGAAGCTTTGGAAAGGATAGCCAGAAAAAATATTTGGTTTCTGGATATCCTTTCTAAAGCTTCTGGATATCCAGAAGCTAGCTTCTGGATATCCAGAAGCTTTAGAAAGGATATCCAGTTGTGGTGGCTAAGTATGTCGCACGACAAAACAAGCCCCGTTTCTCCAGAAGCGACGGAGAAACGCGTTTCTCCCCAGATTTTGTGCTTTTAGATCAACTTCACATACCATTTCATACCATCAATTAGGTGATACCACAATCATTTTCTATATCTCAAACCCATTGAAATAAATGTATAAAGCATGCTTATACTATTAATCCACTTTCTAACCTACAATTATCACTTTCACAAGTGTTTCAACACCTATTCTCATATTTATATACAACACATTCACTAAATTACAGTATTACTTGTACTCTATATACAACTCATTGATTTCTTCTATTTCATACTTCAATATGTACAATTTCCACCACAATTTCATTATTGAATACCATAATCATAATATCTTATAACTTAAAACACCAATAAAAATATAAATTTCCATTAATTCAACTAATTATAATTATAATCATATTATTGATACTCCTGGTATCGATACTTACACATTTACTATAACAATTTCTGTTCTATTCCATTCCACCAATTTCTCATCTTAGGTAAATAATCGCATATCACTCTTATATAAGCTTTCTTATGGATGTAAATATCATTTATTCATAAGGGTTACAAGAGTAACCCGCATGTACCCACAAGATACAAGCCATACTATCATCATAACTTAACATCATGATATTTCCCATTATATTCCCTTTAATCCATTCCGTTGAAATTTGGTTTCAAATATTGGGTTTGACCAATCTTTGACAAAAAATTAAATGTTATTTCATTTTATTTAGTCATGGTTCGTGGCTCATCTAACTCGGGTGCATATGGGTGGTTCGGGGTTGCATTAGTTCGGACGAGGTGCTAGCTTGGTTCAGGCGTGTCGTTGGTTCGGTCTAGGTTGTTCAGGTGGGACGGGCTGCGTATTGGGCCGAATAGACACATGGACTTGGCGAGGATCAAACCGAATAGGTGCAATGGGCCGAACGGGTGTGTGCTGCAAACTCATCCATGCATCCCAGAACCGCAACCTCAACAAACCTCGTCTCCATCCCAAGCCCTTTAGGACGGAGGTCAAATCCTACCAAAGCTCTGAACTCGGCCGCAAAAATGTGATCTCTCCAAGTCACAGGCCTCCCAGTGAACCTCAAGCCAGTAATGGCAGTGACGTCGGCGGGAGTCACCGTAATCTCTCCCCAGCTAAGATGAAAGCTGTGAGTGGTGTCCCACCAAAACTCTGAAAGGGCCTGGACCAGCCCCTTGCTCTTAGAGGTCACATGAATGCCTCTACTGATAGCCTCGATGAAAAAATTGAGCCCAGTCGCCACCACCAGCTGCTTAGGATTCACACCATCCTTTTCGAAGTTGGGCATCCTGTCCCACAACTTCACCGCCACCTCCGCGGGTCCCCTCGACTTGCTCTCCTGTAGGAAAACACAACAAAAAATGTGTCAGTCCTTCATTTCATCTCAAAAGCATGCATACATTCACAAAAGTGCACATGTTGTCGAAAACAAAAGCATTCATGAGAGATTTCTAGCATCCTTTGCCTAAGAAACGTGTCTTTCATCATTTTAGACACGTCATCTCGAGCACATTGCTCTCCCAAACACGAAAAGTCCAATTTTCACCAAATTCTTTGTGCATAAACTTTAATTTTTCAAGATGGCATTCATGAATCTTTTTCATCGTCCAAAATCTTGCTTTTCCATCCATGATCAGAAATTGACCTAGTTCTAGCACATGCAAGGACTCCGTCACATTTTAGACATTATTTTTCTTACTTTATTTTTAAAAAATGAATCATTCTCATATTTTTCTCAAATAAATTGCACATGCATGTTTATTTATGTCCATAGCCTCATAGATTAATTATCAAATTCCCAAAATCATCAACAAAATCGCAAGAAAAATTTTAAAAAATTCCCAAAAATCGGGTCAAGCCCTAAATCAATCAAAATTCAATCAAAATTGACAGAATCAAGCAAATCAAGAATGTTTACCCCAATCGATTGAGGTTTCATCGATTTGTGCTCCCTCTTGCCGGGATAGAGCTCGGAAGGAGGTGTGGTGAAGTCATATTTTCGCTCGGTTCGAACGAATTCTCTCCGCCTCCTCCTCGCGGCTTCCGACAAGGTTATACGCGCTTGTCGAGGCACAACGTTCCCCTCTTGATCCATCTCGAGCAATAGAAGCTAGGGAATTGAAGATTTTTGAAGAATTCCTCTCTTTTCTCTCCTCTCTCCTCGACAAAAAACGAAAAAACAATGACTGTTGCCCGTTTTAATTCTGTTTAAATCAATCTGGTGAAATAATGTTCAAAGCCTACGACTTCTTTTTCTCCATCTCATGTCGGGCGGCTTCATTCGCTCTGAATTGAATTTACACTTTTGCTCCTGGACTTTCCACTTAGGCATTTAATTCCCGTTATCTCCTAACAAGAGTAACGTTGTTTTCCAAAGAATATATGTTATCTCTAAGTAGAATAATGTTTTATCTCGAAACGCCTCCGTTACTTCCGTTATAACGGAATAACGTCAGGTGACAACCTCCATTAATTGTCAAGTCAGGTGACAACCTCCATTAATTGTCAAGTCAGATGACAACCTCCACTAATTGTCAAATCAGGTGACAACCTCCATTAATTATCAAATCAGGTGACAACCTCCATTAATTGTCAAATCAGGTGACTCCTCCATTAATCGTCAAAATCTCAAGGATCCTAGACATGTTCCTAACTATCTAGTGAGACTTGAACTAAGACCAAGGCTTGATTCCTCCGGGATACGTAGGTAGCCTTTCATAAAGGTCCAGCCATCCGACTACATTGGCCACCCTTTTCATTCATCACTCCTCAGTGGTGCATGAGCCTTTCATAAAGGTCCAGCCATCCGACCATATTGGACACCCCTTTCATTCATCACTCCTCAATGGTGCATGAGCCTTTCATAAAGTTCCACCCATCTGACCACATTGGTCACTCCCTTCATCTGGCATATCCCCAGTAGGATCAACCATTTGACCTCCTAGATCACTTTCTTTCTATCTACCTAGCAAGGGACCAGTTTCTCTTCGCCATTCCCCAGTGGATCTTTTCCGAACTATGATCATGGCTTGATTCCTCCGGGATACGTAGGTAGCCTTCCAAAGGTTCAGCCACTCGACCGCCTTGGTCACCCATTCCGTCTCGGCAGTTCGCCAGATTGGATCCTTTTTTATCGACAACCCCACTCGCCCTGCAAGTGACGTTGCCGAGGGGCTTCTGTAAGTACCAAAATCTGGCTCATGCCTTCCAGTTAAGTTTCCCGGCAATTCCTCGAACTTTCCTAAAGTTCAGGGGCAATTTGGAAACTTTCCCAAATCTTCCAAGGGGTAAAGGACTTGCTAGGAATTAAAATTCCAAGCAGTCCCCCGCTGGAAGGGAGTTTCTAGGCGTCACCTTGCATGGTTCTAGAAAAAGGCTAAGTCACCAAAGGATAATGCCGCACGGCTTCATTAGCCAGAGGTTAATGCCGCACGGCTTCATTAGGAAGCACAAATCAGCCTATAAATAGAGGCCTCCTCTATTCATTTTGATATACAATTTTGAGCACTATTACTCTGCCCAACTGTAACCACGAATTTCCAATAGCTAAAACTCACCAAAAATCACATCCCTCCTCTCCAAAATCCATCCAAAGCCACTCCTTCCTTAGGAAAATCCCAAGGGAGATAGAGGAAAACCACCATTGGTAACCTCTCCTTCCTTTCTCTTTGAAATATACTTGTTTTATTGTCATATTGCTTATTTGCTATTTCTCTTGTCATTTATTGCTATTATATGTGATATATTGTCATAAAAATCAAGTTTTTACCATGTAGACATCATATCCCCCTTTCCCCCTAACACATGTGATTCATGGAAAATCCATCCCAAAGATGAACAAGGGTCCACAAGTGGCCTGTTCTAGGGAGGATTCATCGCATGATGATGTGAAAGATCTCCTTTTTATTGTATAAAAATGTCATCTTTACATAAAAATGTCATCTTTATTATCATTATGTCATTCCCACTCCCTTGACCTTGCTTCCCGAATACATTAAAATCCAAGGAATCCCGAGCGATAACCAACTCAAATGGTTTATACGTCCGGAAGACGACTTGGCACATTCCCTCCCTTTTTCAAATCACACACACACACACACACGAGAGCACAAAACAAGCACAAAAATTGGATCTAGGAAGACTTGCTTTGGCAAGGCTTCTTAGGTGAACGCCAAATGTTCTTCCCAAGGAGTAACTTAACCTCCGGACCCTATACCTATTTTTCAAAGTTTTGAGAAAATCAAAATGGTGTGGCGACTCCGTTTTTCAATTTAAACCGGATGTCTTCAAACTGATGTGAAGCGGTGACCCCTTACACGAGAGAGCGGTTCACAAAAAACCCGTGATCTTAGGCCCATAGTCACAGGTGTTGACAAATGGACGGGCTAATCCCTCTAATATCCACTAAGGACCACCCGATAGCACTCTTGTGCTCACACACCACATCAATCAATATTGCCTCTTGTTCTTAGGTTAAGTCGGATGCAATTATCAAAGGCAAAGTCTCTCTCTCTCCCCTAAGAATGCATACTTTAGATTTGGGGGAGAGAGTTCAACTCAAGAGTGGGAGGGGATATAATGGATGGAGCCAACTTCTTGTTGAAGTGGCCTAGAGGTGCAACCGGCCATCACAAGGATGGTGTTCGTCGACCTTGTTTTTTATGGCCATTACTGGAACATCCACATTATCCTTAGAATTCTCACCGCCATTTAAAGCCAACTCTAGTTCATCACAATATGCCTTATGCAACAATCTCTCATTAACACACTCGTCTATCTCATCAATATAACAACATTGAATCATAAAAAATGAGTGATTCTTTCATGACATCAAACACATAAATTTATACTTTCTCATATAGCACATTCAGTGTTAATTTCCCAATTTTGATATTAATGTTGTGTCGGTAGTAGCCATGAAAGGGCACCCAAGAAGAATGGGTGATTCACGGCTATTACTAACATTATTTTCCATTTCAAGCACCCAAAAATAAACAAGGACGACAGGCTCGTCTACTTGTACCAAAATATCCTCCATACCACCTGATGGACGTTTGACCGAACGGTCGTCTAATTGAAGGGCGATTGTGGTGGACTTAAGCTCACCTAATCCCAATTGCTCATACACACATAGAATATGGCATCAAATTGATGGTAGATGTGAATGTGTGTAAGTACCCAAATCTGGCTCATGCCTTCCGGTTAAATTTCCCGACAATTTCGGTAAGTTTCCCGGTAATTTCCCGGACCTTCCTAGTGTTTCGGAAATATTCCGGAACTGTTCCAAATCACATATGGACTGAAAGGGAAGCTTCCCAATTAAGAAACACGTTTTTCTTAATTGGGAAAACTTCTAGAATTTGCCACCTGGCATGGTTCTAGAAACATGCTGAGTCACAAGGGATAATGCCGCACGGCTGCATTAGCCCAAGGTCTCTGGCCGCACGGCTTCATTGGCCTTATCCAGACTGCCTATAAATAGAGCCCTCCTCTACCCATTTTCACAACAACAACAATACCATCACACACATATAATACGGAGAAAATCCTCCCAAGAGCTGCTGGAAGTCCAAGAAGGTGAAGAAGAAGGCCAAGAAGCCACCTCCCTCCTCCTTGAAGATCCCAAGATCAATTCCTCCTCCTAGCTCCGTCCAAAGAAGAAGAGGAAGCCATTGGTAACCTCGCACACCCTAACCTTGCATCCTAATTGCTCTATGTGATTATAATTGCTCATCGCATTTCATACATTGCTATTATCTTGCTTGGGACTTGGTAGTTTATCATAAAGATCATATCTTTATACCCCCTTTCCCCCTTTGCATGCATTAGGCATCCTTTGCCATTAAAGATGTAATCTTTTGAATCAAAGGTGCATACTTTGCACCTAAAAAACCCATTTTTCAATAAAACTATCATCTTCATGCATCCTTTGCATATAAAAATCCAATCTTTATGATAAAAATGCATCCTTTGCATATGAAATCCTTTTTCAAGCATCCTTTGCATTAAAGATCATATCTTTATCCTAAATTAGCATCCTATGCTTTTCAAAATACAATCTTCATGCATCCTTTGCATATTTAAATCCCAATTTCTTCATAAAAATGCATCCTTTGCATAAAAATCATGTCTTTATGCATCCTTTGCAAATAAAGATCATTTCTTTAAATCAAATGCATCCTTTGCAACCCAAAAATGTCATCTTTTCACTAAAAATGTCATTTTTACATGCATTCCCCCATGTCCCCATTAGCAACCTTGGAACGGACCGGTGTAAAAGATCCTATCTTTACATCGTTCCTTCCATAAAGGTTTCATAATTTCTTTAGAAAGGGACAACCTTGAACCCTATATCTCCGATTATCACTTAAGATGAGTATGAAGCATCTATAAGAGCTCGACCGTCTTAAAGTGTAGGATTGATGGGCTAAGGACCCTCCTTTTCTAAAGAACCTCATCTTTGACTAAAAAGAGAGTCATTCTCTCGATCATGCAAGTCTCGAGGTTAAAAATGCAATGATCACAAGTCCAAGATGAGGACGGGATCATAATCCCTAATACATAAAATCCAAGAAATCTCGAGCGACAAACAATAAATGGTTTGTACGTCCGGAAGACGACTTAGGACATTCCCTCCTTTATTTTCAAACACATGCACACAAGAAAGCACGCAAGCAAGCACGATTAATGGGATCTTGGGAGACTTGCTCCGGCAAGGCACCTTGGGTGAACGACGATCTGTTCTTCCCAAGGGGTAACTTAACCTCCGAACCCATAAAACCTTTTTTTCAAAGTTTTGAGGTAATCAAAATGGCGTGGCGACTCCGTTTTTCAAATTAAACCTGATGTCTTCAAACTCGCGTGAATTTCCAATAAACAAAAATTTGGGGCACACATTCACAGTTTGGCGACTCCGCTGGGGATATCCCAAAGGAGAAAAGCTTTTATTTTCAAAACAAAAAAATCGATACTCGGTATATAGGTGGAAACCATTTAACCTTCCTGTACACTCCCTGATGTGGGAGTTGGGATAACCGGCGGTTTAACAATCCCACATACCAGTATCCCTTTTTGAAAAAAAGTTTTGAAAAAAAAAGCTTTTCCTTTGAGCGAGTTAGACTCCCTTCGCCGATTTCATTAATCGTGCTTGCTTTCTTTACCTTGCATTGCATCATTTGCATCTTGGAATCTGTGCATACTTTGAACGGGAAACAACCCGAAAAATATAGCAAAGGAGTGGAACCTGGAAAATTGATCCATGCAGTCGTACGGCTCAATCCTCCTTGGATTCTGACCGGGCGACCTCGGGCAATTCCACCAGAAAAATCATGGTTAATCCGGGCAAATTCTAGCAGCTTGGGGCTACTCAGCTCCATGACTGACTGGGGCTCCCATAAAATTTACGTGCTTACGTGCTGCATTTTCCCCGTCCCGAAAATCATTCCTTTAAAACACATTTCATGAAAATCTCTGTTTTAACTCAAAAAGGAACATTTTTAGGAGACCGCACACTACGCGCACCTGATATATCCTGTACACTTTGCACGCACGTCCTTCAAACCCGAGGGTGGTCCAGCTGCAGTCACGGACAGCCTTACGATGCTCCTGGTGCGCACGGAATCATCCCAACCTCCCCATGGCAGCCGAGTGTCGACCAATGCATACCCGTGTCACACGTTTCAAAAAACCGTGACTTTTTGGTTGGTTTTTGGTCTAGTCCGTGTCATATAGCCCAGTTGCATACCCTCGTAAAGGTTAAGCCTTAGTTCATAACGGAAGATGAACTCTGCCAAAATTCCGACAAGGAAAAATTGGCGAGATCTTGACTCCGACATTGACTTTGACCTTGACCCGCACGGAATGCGTAAGAGTCGAGACCGAGTCTTTGCCAACAAATCAAAAGATCTTTCGCTCAAGCGAAGCTCTGCCAAAATTCCGACAAGGAAAAATTGGCAAGATCTTGACCCGGCATTGACTTCGATTCTGACTCACGCCCGGCGTATGCAACGAAGTTCAATGTGACACTGTGTCATCCGGCTTTTTCCGCCCGACCCATGCCTATTATCTTCTCGGACATTACCGAAAGTCAAAACGTCATTCGCTCAAGCGAAATTCTCGCCAAAATTCTATCAAGGCGTAAAGACGAGACTTTCCCGTATTGCCTTGACTATAATCCGCATCGCTCGTGCGTTGAAAGTTCCTATGACCCGCTAGACCCGTTAGGAGCGTTCTTTACTCTCGGCCGGTGGGATCCGCGTGCCCTATAGGACCTCGCCCGGGCCGTCCACCCCGGGAGGTCGAAATACAGGTGGAATACGAGGGGCTTATAGACGAGTGACGGAACCCACCGATCCAGGATCTAGAGTAGTTGCGAAAAGAAGGGCAAATCCCCTTTTCCAACCAAATAGATATTAATAAAAGACACTGCTTTAAGTAAACTGGAAGATTCTAATTTGCATATTGCCCGAGCCTTCACCTCTAAACACCTACCCCGAGTCTAAACCTTTCCTATCCCTTTCCCGCAATGAGAAAGAAGTGGGTGAGAACACCGGGTCAACACTTGTTAGCGCAAAATTCTCGTAACAGTTCGGGCCAGAATCCTCGCTTTGCCACTTTTTCAGTTGTCAAAATGGCCAACATGGTAGTCAACAATGGTAATGACCAAGTAGTCGGAGAGGCCATCCCGCTTCAGCCCAAGCCTCACATATGGTATGATGTATGCGATCGTGAGGACTGTCTGGAGTATGAGTATCAAGAATGGATTAATGAAGACGCTCCTTCGAGAAAGAAGAAGAAGAGAAAGTCCACACGCAGTAAATTAAAGGAAAGGTATGAAGCCGGAGACAAGAGCGTCGGAACTCTAGGGAGCCTTCGCAAGTTCGATTACTATGTCGCTTATGCCAAACACCCGCCAAGGAACCCATCATTCAAAGCAAAGTCCAAAGATGATACCCCCATGGACAAGTGATCCTCTTGAAGCGTAAAGTGCTGAATTTGTGGCCATCGTGAAGTTCAATAAGAAGCTAGCAGATCTAGAGGCGTAATACGTAAAGCCTATCAATACGTAGCGGGCCAAGGAAGAATTAAGATCCCTTCTCAAGAAGACTTCATCAAGATCATCCGTGCCAACCTCCCGTTGGCTATACCGACAAGGTCGTGGTGTCCAAGATCAGAAAGAGAAAATGAGTTATCAGCAGTGCATTGATAAGATGAGCCAGACTCTTCTACCAATGAGCCCAGCTTGTCACTGACGAGCTACTCGAGAGATTGCATCAAGCTACTCTAGCTCCCCTCACTATCTTTCCACGGTACCGGCTCGTCAATGATTTCCGGCAAGTTTTTGATCAATTTGAAGTCTCCAACTTTCCGAAGAATGCCGACAAGACTCAAGCTACTCCCTGTGGCAACAACAAGAAGGAGTGAGATCCCAGTCCCAACCCTTGTCAAATACCCTCGAGTCAATAAGTAGTGTAGGGTCCAGAGTCGTAGCGTCCATTCGCCGAGTCAGAATCTTTGAATTCCGGCCTTCCGAGTCATCCGAAGGCCTCACGCCCGAGGACTATCAAAATGTAATCGATGTCATCTTTCCCCTTATTTTGAATGAAATGACAGATCTTTCGAGTATCCTCTTATTGCCAACTTAACAAATGATAAATTAACTCAAAACTTAACAACAGCTTAATAATGAATCATTCAACAAGATGCAAACACACTAAATGAACAATACATTAAAGAAATCTTTAAGGTGTTTCGTAAAAGAGGAAAACCGGGCCCAAGCCGCGAGGAGGTTTTGACAAGTGTGAACTTGGGTACCGTCAAGGAACCTAAAGAGACACAGATCGGAAACTTCTTCCAGGGGGTTGAACGGGACAGACCGATCAATCCGCTCGTAGAATACGTCGACGTATTTGCATGGTCATACAGGATATGCCGGGCTAGACAGCTCAATAGTAGAGCACGTAATCCCTCTAGCACCGTATGCTGCCGCAGCGTAAATTGAGGAAGATCAAGCCGCAGAGTGGTCTCTACAGTCAAAGAAGAGATTGAGAAGCTACCGCGGGTAGGATTCATCGTAGTCATCGAATATCCGACATGGTTATCCAATATTGTGACCGTCACCAAGGCCAATGGGAAGGTGCGGCCGTGTGGATTTCCGAGATCTAAACAAGGCCAGCCCCAAGGACGATTACCCTTTGCCAAACATAGACATCCCGGTGGATTCCACCGCCAACTACGAAGTCAAATCCTTCGTTGATGGCTTTGTGCTACAACCAGATCAAGATGGCCGAGGAAGACCAAGAAAAGACCTCTTCACCACACCATGGGGAACTTATATACATGCTGATGCCATTTGGGGCTTAAGAACGTCTGGCTACTTACCAAAGGGCAACGACCGCGCTTTTTCATGACATGATCCACAAAGAGATTGAGGTCTATGTAGACGACATGATAATCCACTCCAAAGGCGAGGATGGGCAAAGACTTTGTTGACTCGCGGAAGTTCTTTTCGAGAGGCCGAGACAACATTCCATGAGATTAAACCTCGCCAAATGCACCTTCGGAGTGACAAGGGAAAAGTGCTTGGGTATATGGTCACGGAGCGAGGTATTGAAGTTGACCCCCAAAAGATCAAAGCCATTATGGATATGAGGCCACCTCAAACCCAGAGATGAAGTCAAGAGCTTTATGGGAAAACCGCAAAGACATCACCCGTTTAATCAATCCGCTGACCACTATGTGCGAGCCCATCTTCAAGCTCATGAAGAAGAATGTAGACACGTAATGGACCGAAGAATGCCAGATGCTTTTGACCAGATTAAGGCATACTTGGTACATCCTCCATGCTATGCTCCCCACATAGACAGAAACCTCTTCGCTCTATCTCACCGTCACCGATACGGCAGCTTGGGGCTATGCTTGTCAGAAAAGAAAGACTCTCGGGTAGAGAATGCTATTTACTTTGTCACTGGAAGTCGCAGGAAGTGAGCTCAATTACTCAAGATGTGAAAAGACCTCATGTGTGGATCGGGTCCGGGTAGTCGGCAAGTTGAAGCATTATATGCAAGCCCACCCCGTGAATTTGGTCTCAAAATGGACCCCATCAAGTATATCTTTGATAAGCCTTCCTCTCGATGCGTCTAGCAAAGTGGTCCTTTTCTTAGCGGAATACGACATCAACTATGTGACCGTAAAGGCCATCAAGGGTCAAGCGTTGTCGACCACCCGGCGAACTTCCCCAAGAATGAGGACAGAGGGCCCGAACCCCAATTCCTGCATGAAGGGATCTTCGCAGCCGAGCTCGAAAACCGACGGTAATTATTCTTTGACTGAGCCGCTAACAAAAGAGGAAACGGCATCGGGATGCTACCGGTCGATCCGAAAGATGAGCATACACCCATAGCCCTCAAGTTGAACTTCCCCGCCACGAACAATGTTGCCGAGTACGAAGCCTCGCATTGCCGGTTTGGAAGCCGCCTTAGAAAGGAATGTCAAGGAGCTCGAAGTTTACTGGGAGACTCGCCGATCATCAACTGTGTTTCCAACAAATGGAAGATCATGGACCCTAATCCGCAGCGGTATCATGCCCATATGGAGGAGTTGGATCCGGATAGTTCGTAGAAGTGACCTTCCACTACTTGCCAAGGGAAAAGAACAGATTCGCAGATGCCCTAGCTACTCTAGCCTCATCGGGTAGAGATCCCCGAGGGAAAGGCCATAAAACCCTTCAGAGTAGGTAGAAGAGAAGCCCCAGCCTTCGTTGTGAAGTAGACCTGGGACCCGAGCCTATAAAGGAACCCCGGTACAATCAAATTTACCAGCTCCTCAAAGATGGAGAGTCGCCTTTCGAGACGAAGAAGGTAGACCAAAAGAAGGTGTCGAGCCAAGAGCTTGCAAGCCTTGAAAAGGTTGGCCTCCCATTATGTCATTCTAGGAGGCAACTCCGTACAAGAAGCGATACCAAGGACCACTCCTCTTGTGCGTCACTCAAGAAAGGGCCAAAGAGTTGATGACCGAAGTCCACAAATGGTCCTCGCGGTCCTCATATGAATGCCGAGCCCCGATGCAAGTGATCCTCGTAATGGGTTACTACCGGATTTCCATGGAAACAGATCGTGTCCAAAGACGTCCGAACATGTGACAAGTGCCAGCGATTTGCCAACCTCAACCATCTCCCGCCTCATGACTCCGTACCGCATGACGACTCCTTGGCCGTTTGCAACTTGGGGTATTAACGTGATAGGGAAAATAGCCCCGCAGTGAAGCAATGGGCATGAATTTGTGCTAGTAGCCATCGACTACTTTACCAAGTGGGTAGAGGCCAAGTCCTACAAGGTCCTCACTTCCAAGAAAGTTGCCCAGCTCATCAAAGAAAACATAATGTGCGTATATGGGGTGCCCAACGAGATCATTTCCGATAATGGGTCGCACTTTGAAGGGGACTGCGATAGGTTGCCGTCGTAATTCGTAATCACTCGCCACAAGTCGTCTCCGTATGCAAACCTCAGACTCAATGGAGCCGTGGAAGCCGCTAATAAGACGCCGAACGGATCATCCGGAAGATGGCCACCCGTGGTCGTGATTGGCCCGAAAAGCGGCACTTGGCACTCGGGGCTACGTAACGTCCGTCGTAACAACTACAGGAGAAACTCCTTTTCGCCCTAACCTACGGATGGAAGCAAAGTGTTACTGGAGCTGGAAATCCCGTCATTAAGGGTCCTCCCGGAAAACAAAGTGTCAATGAAGTAGAATGGTTGCGCAAATCCGGCATGACGAGTTGGCTCGCTTGATGAAAGAAGGCTAAAAGCCATGGAACACACCCGAGCCTACCAGAGGCGGATGGCCGAGCGTTTGACAAAAAGGTTAAGGCCGTAGACATCAAAGAGGGTGACTTAGTGTTGAAAGTGAAGCCCCTACCGTAGACAACCCCTGGGAAAATGGGAACCCGTTTGGATCGGCCCTTATGTGGTGCGTAAGATACTATCGGGAGGAGCCATGAAGCTTGCGACTGGACGGCAATCCCTTTGTCCACCCACCAATCGGTGATAAGCTCAAAAGATACTATGTCTAAATAAAAAAAAAAAAAAAAAAAAAAAAAAAAATCTTAGTGCAAAAAGAGTAATACCCAAATTAGGCCGAAACCCCAAAAAGGGCGGTCTAGGCAAAAGACAGTGGTTGCACATAAAAAAAAAAAAAAAAAAAATCTTAGTGCAAAAAGAGTAATACCCACTAGGGCCGAAAACCCCAAAAAGGGCGGTCTAGGCAAAAGACAAATGGTTGCACATAAAAAAAAAAAATATATATATATATAGTTCACCTAATGAACTACGAAGACCTCGAGCCCCTTAGTCTTTCTTGTAAAAGGGGAACGTAGGCGCCCATATATGGTTCGGTCTAAACAATAAAAAGGACAATCAAGCTTCCATGAAGTGCGTCCTAAAAATAAAGGGTATTTCAGCTTTTCATAAAACGGGTCCCAAGCAATAAGACATTTGAATTTCCATGAAATGTGTCTTGATTAATTTCTAAGATAATATTTCTTGTTCATTACAAGTTAAAAACTTCTTGATGAGTTCAAGCACGGTCTACTCTTGACTCGCTAACCCGCTACAAAGATCTAAAATACAAAAATGCCTAAATAAACTAATGTGTTTGCAAAATGGCAATAAGGGAATCCTAAGAAAAGATCCGCGCCGTCATTCGCCGAGTCTTCTTTGGTCTTCTTCCCTTTACCTCGACCCCGTCGAGTTTTCTTTCTCTTCTTCTCTATAAGGTCGGTATCCCTCATCCCGATCTCCGGTATCCTCACCGGAGCCTCTACCAAACCCGTGTCAATAAGTGCCCTCTCTACACGAGCACGAGTCCGCACTTCCTCCCTCTCGAGTCTCGCCAAAGGAGCGACCTCGGACAATCTCTTGTATCGAGCCTCCATATCCCCGATCGTGTCACTCCGACCGATTATGGCGACTCGCCTTAGCCTCGCCTCCCTTAGAGTCCTACTCGAGTCAGCGCCGGCCCCCAATAAAGCCTCGACGCCTCTCCCCTGTAATGACCCGAGTCGCTCCCATTTCCCTCTCGTACTACCCAAGTAGACAAAGAGTCAAGATGGTGCTCTTCCCGCTCCCGAAGATAGCCCCGGGTGGGAAAGCAAAGTAAGTCCAAGCCCTCGAGAAGAATGAAAAGCCGGCCGGATCTCTCATATCCAATGGCATCACCTCCATGGTCCGGATGTCCTCCCAATCGCTCAATGGCTCCCGTAATGCCCCGAACCGCCCGGGATACCAAGCAGTGGAATGTAGAAGGACGACCGCCAGTAACCCCGGAACCCTCACAAAGATAAGACTCCCGAAATATCCTCTTGGTCTCGCAATCTCCAAAGTGAGGTATCCACCAACGGATGTCCGAAGTGGATAGCCTAGCCATCGTCGCCTCCTGCCTACCCCGGTCCCGTTGCCTCTGGTGCACCTCTCCGAGAAATCACCCAAGGGCACCGAGTCGGCAAAGCCCCCGGCAAAGCCCCGAGCCTCTCCCCGCAGCCCACAAAGTCAGCACACTGGACTCCTGCACCTCATGAAATGGTCTCCCTAGCCATCCCGTCAATGCCATGCAATGTCTCACCCAAAACCAAGTGGGACAATGTCCTTCCCACTCGCAGCCTCTCGACCATGTCCAAGAGACCACCATGACAGATCCCCACGGACTCGCCGGTGAACAAAGCAGAAAATATGCAGAGAATAAAGGCATCCATAGCCACCGTGGTCGCAGCCATAGCCGGAGACCCAAACCTCGCCCGGATATCGTAAAGGTCAATCCCGTCCGGGCTATCATCATCCCTCGCCTCTCCTGCAGAAATCTCGCGTAAAAGATGCAAGCTTTACCGCCACCGGCACGTCTCCGATCAGCGGAATAGATATAGCCTCAATCTCGGGACCCCCAATCAAGGCTCGGAAGTCTTCATGCGTTGGGACAATCTCGTTGTAAGAAAAGGCAAGAACGTGTCTCCTGACGTCCCAAAACCTTGCCGCCGCTTCTCAAAAGGTCCCAATCGAGCGGGAGATCCCTCAAATGCCATAAAGACTGGATTTTGAAGGAAGAATCAAGCAGTCCCTTATGAGATTGAAAGTTGTGCTTCGCTCAAGATTGAAGATCGGACGTAAAACGGTCTCGCTTCCCCTTGCAATCCGACGGGCTTCTCCATCGCAAAATGACCAAAGATGGTGTCTTTAAGTCCAAAATGTGCTCGGGAACAATTGGGACAAGTCTAAGTTGAAAATGAAATGAAATGGCCAAGCCTTGCTTTTATTCGTAAAATAACCAGCTCGTACAGAATCGTGAGCCGCACGGCTTCATTTGCCCTCAGGACCAAACCGCACGGCCTCATTTGCCATCTCGCAGAAAATTTGCAAAGCAACCAAAGTTGCTGCCCAAGGGAGTTTTCACCCCACTTTCTCAACCAAGACCTGTACAAAACATGTTCAAAGGTCACCCAAGCATTTATATATCATCATAAATCATTTTGGCCCAATTTCAGCCCCAATTCCAAGCAAAAACTGCCCCGAGGCTCGTATAATATGCAAATTTAAAAGCATAAATTAGAAAAGTAAATAAAGCATTACTACAATGTCTTCGCCCCATCGGCGCCCAAATAAAGCAAAAAATAAACAAAGTGTGCATAAATTTTGTCCATTGTTTGTTTTGTTCCTAAATCCATTCTAGAGACCTCCTAGGCCTCCGATTCTTCTTCTTCTTCATCACTGCTTAGCTCGTAGACGCTAGCCTCCCTCATCAAGTCCTCCTGGTCGCTCACATCGATGTATGGACATTATCGTGCCCGTACTCGCCTACCGCCTGCATCGTCGCATTGGGTCCCCGCCCCGAGGCATGGCACCGAAGAGTACTCCGAGGCCGATGAGGTAGACGCCGTGCCCCCGACATGCCTTCTCTTGCGCCCGGGCTCCCGTGCGTCCGCCGCCAAGTGCAGCGCCTTCCTCGAAGGGACCGACACATGTCTTTCCACCCTCGTTCGCCCGACCAATCGTCATAGGTGCGAGCCGGAACCCGAGAAAAGAGGAGAAAAATCTAAAAATCTCGTAAAATTTCGTAAAATCTCGTAATTGCAAAAAGCAAAGAAAGCTAAAAAGGGAAAGACCCTAAAAGTATACTTACAAAGGTTGTCAAGCAAGCATAGGTATACTGGGCTCCCTAGTGTGGGACAGAATCCTCATCCTCCGTGGAACTCCGTGGACCACATAAGACAAAAGCGCAGGAGGGATCGGCGGGCCGCAGGCTCATCCTCCCCATATCCCCGAGTGACCGCCGCCTTCACGCTTCGTAGATGCCCTCAGCGCCGCTCCACAAACATGTGCCAGTAGGGGGTATCCATGTCAGTACTCTTCGGCGGCCACGCCGCTCGGTACCTAGCTATCTCTATCTCGCCTCGCTAATCCTCGGGCCGTAGCATCCGTGGCCGGAGGATCATGCGGGAGTAATGGCGTCCAAGGGAGGGACATGGCCATGCCGCTCGAGAAACGGTCCCCCAAATATATGACATCACATGTCGCCCCCAAGCAAGCCATCTCCTCTCGCCTCGTCGCCTCAATGGCCTCTCCTAGCAAAATCTCCTGATACCGCCCCAAGGGTAGAAGTCCACTCCGTCGTGTCCATCCCCGTTGATGACCGGCCTCACCATCTTATAATCAAAAGTAATCCGGGTCTTTCCCGTGAACTTATCCTCGCATCTCCTCCAAATGATCATAGCAGTGGAAGATGGTGATATCGCCCGCTGGTTCCACGGAAAGAACCCGATCACCTCACGTAACTGCACTCCGCATGTTCAAAACATCAAAAGGGTCATTTTTCTTTCATAAAAGTCTCAAGACAAGAAAAGAAAGAGAAAAGAAAGAGGGACTACCTCAAGGGCAAATGAAAAGGCCCATGGAAGCAAATTTATTCCGACCGTACATATCCAGAGAGAAGTAGAGCTCCGCCAATCCGGCCTCTCCCCAAGAGACCGTCCCTATCCCATCTACATCCTCCAGAGAGTCGAGGAGGCAAGTCATGGCCAGAGTCCCGTACTAGCAAAAATGGTGACCGACAAAGATCAACCACACAAAAGCTCTAGCAAGCCGCGGGCAAGGCCACCTCACTAACGGCAAAGTCCCGTATGCGCTCGGGATCGCCACCTCGACATTCCGTGTCTCCATCCCTAGCCCTCGGGAATCAACTCAAACCCGACCAAAGCCTCTAACTCCTCACCGTGATGTGGTCCCTCCAAGTCACTGTGCCTCCCAGCCAATCAGACCAAATGATAGCCGTGAAATCGCCGGAGTCACCGTCGCCAACTCTCCCTGCCTCGTATGGAAGCTATGAGTGCTATCCCACCAAAACTCGCATAGGGCCCGGACCAAGCCTCGCTCTTAGAGGTGATATGGATCCCCCGCCGATAGCCTCAATGAAAAGATCTAGGACGGTAGCCCGCACCAACCGCTTGGGGTTTCACCCCATTCTTCTCGAAATCTGGCATCCTCTCCCAAAGTCTGACTGCTATCTCAGATGGCCCTCTAGACTTGTTCTCCTGTAGACAAGCACAACAAAGAAATGCGTCAGTCCTTCAGTCCATTTCAAAAGCATGCATATATTCAAAAGGTGCACATATTTTCAAAAAAAAAAAGCATTCATAAAATTTTTTCTAGCATCCTTTGCATAAAAAAAAAGCGTTTTTCACTTGAAAACACGTCATGTCAAGTCCCATCGCTTTCCTAAAGCACAAAATCCCAATTTCCACAATTCTTTGCACATAAGCATTATTCTTTCAAAAAAATGGCATGCATGAATCCTTTTCATCTTCCAAAATCTTGTTTTCTCATTGATAATCAAAGTTTTGACCTAGTTCTAGCACATGCAAGAACTCCGTCTCACTTTAAACAATTATCATTCTTACTTTATTTTCGAGAAAAAAGTGGGTCATTCCCATTATTTTTATCAAATAAATTGCACATGCATGTTCTTAGCCTCATAGGTTAATCATCAATGTCTCAAAATCATTCAAAAATCCTAGGAAAATCCTAGAAAATTCCTAAAATTCGGGTCAAGCCCTAAATCAATCAAAATTCAATTAAAATCGACGGAATCGAGCCAAATAAGAACGCTTACCCCAACCGATCGCGGGTTCGTCGATTTGTGCTCTCTTCTCCCTGAATAAAGCTCCAATGGAGGCGTAAGAAAGTCATACTTTCTCTCCGTTCGAACGAGCTCTTTCCTCCTCCTCCGAGCGGCTTCCGAGATGTTTCTTCTTGCTTGCCTTGGTATAGGATTGCCCTCCGGATCCATTCTTGATCAAAGGAAGCAAGGGAATTGAAGGATTTTCAAAATTTCTCTCCTCTCTCTCTCTTCCTACTGGAATGGGCGGCGTAATGCCCAATTGCCCGCTCAAATCTGCTTTCTTAAATAACTGGAAAAACAGACTTCTAGCCGTACGGCTTCTTTTTCCTCCATCTCATGCCGGGCGGCCTCATTCGCTCTGAGCAGAAAATTACAATTTTGCCCCTGGACTTTCCACTTGGGCCTACAATTCCCGTTATCCTTTAACTAAGATAACACCCTTTTCATAAGATATCCCTTATCTCCTAAGCAATTAAGCTTTCTTCCCGCCGCTCCGTTAATTCCGTTATAACGGGATAACGCTAGGTGACAACCTCCGAATTGTCAAAGTCCGAACTCAAGATACCTCTATCACGAATAGTGAAGTATGCTCGAGTTCTTCTTAACTTTAGATACCTCTATCACGAATAGTGAAGTATGCTAAAGTTTATCTAAACTCAAGATACCTCTATCACGAATAGTGAAGTATGCTCGAGTTCTTCTAAACTTTAGATACCTCTATCACGAATAGTGAAGTATGCCAAAGTTCATCTAAACTTAAGCTACCTCTATCCCGAATAGTGACGTACGCTCAAGTTCTTCCGACTTTAGCTACCTCTATCCCGAATAGTGAAGCATGCTAAAGTTTTCCAAACTTAAGCTACCTCTATCTCCTCGATAGTGACGTAAGCTCTAGTTTCTTCCAATCGTGTGACAACCTCCATTAATTGTCAATCGTGTGACAACCTCCATTAATTGTCAATCGTGACAACCTCCATTAATTGTCAATCGTGACAACCTCCATTAATTGTCAATCGTGTGACAACCTCCATTAATTGTCAACCAGGCGACAAACTCTCCATTAATTGTCAAAACCTTCAAGGATCCTAGACATCGTTCCTAAAGATATAGTGATGCTTGAACTAAGATCAAGGCTTGATTCCTCCGGGATACGTAGGTAGCCTTTCATAAAAGGTCCAAATGCATCCGACCACTTTGGTCACCCCGTTTCCTTCATTACTCCTCGCTGATGAAGTAACCCCTCATAGAGGTTTAGATATCTCGACCACATCGGTCACTTCTAGCATATCCTCAAAGAGGGATCAATTGCTTGACCTCTTAGGTCATTTTCTCTTCTACTTCCCCAAAGAAGAGACCAGCTTCTTCTCCATTCCTGCCGGATCTATTCCGAACTACGGCTCCGGCTTGATTCCCACTCGGGATACGTAGGTAGCCTTCCGCAGGTTCACCCACTCCCGACCACCTCGGTCCTCTCAATCCGTCTCGGCATTCGCCGCATCGGATCCCTTTTTCTATCGACAACCCCACTCGCCTTGCAAGTGACGTTAAGCCGAGGGTGGGCTTCCGTAAGTACCCAAATCCGGCTCATGCCTTCCTAAAGTTAAATTTCTGCAATTTGCAAGTTTCCGTAATTCCCCTGACTCTTCCTAGTGTTCCGAAAATATTTCTCGGAACCTGCTCCAAATCACATATGGATCGAAAGGGGAAGCTCTCCCAATTAAGAAACACGTTTTTCTAATTAGAAAACTTCTAGAATTTGCCACCGTGCATGGTTCTAGAAACATGCCGAGTCACAAGGGATAATGCCGCACGGCCTGCATTAGCCCAAGGTCTCGGCCGCACGGCTTCATTGGCCTTATCCAGCATCGCCTCTATAAACAGAGCCCCTCCCCCTCCTCCTACCCACATTTTCACAACAACAACACCAATACCCATCACACACATATAATACACGAGAAACTCCTCCCAAGAGCCATTGAAGTCCAAGAAGGTGAAGAAGAAGGACAAGTTAAGCCACTCCCTCCTCCTTGAAGATCCCAAGATCAATTCCTCCTCCTAGCTCCGTCCAAAGAAGAAGAGGAAGCCATTGGTAACCTCGCACACCCTAACCTTGCATCCTAATTGCTCTATGTGATTATGTAATTCGCTCATATCGCATTTCATACATTGCTATTATCTTGCTTGGGACTTGGTAGTTTATCATAAAGATCATATCTTTATACCCCCTTTCCCCTTTGCATGCAATTAGGCATCCTTTGCCATTAAAGATGTAATCTTTTGAATCAAAGGTGCATCCTTTGCACCTAAAAACCCATTTTTCAACTAAAACTATCATCTTCATGCATCCTTTGCATATAAAAATCCAATCTTTATGATAAAAATGCATCCTTTGCATATGAA